>JBBPOE010000325.1:0-30321 GCA_038091295.1 Tylopilus felleus | reverse complement strand
CTGCAAGGTCCTCGAAAGATTCTGACTGGAATACGACAGAGGTGTCCTGGCGTTTCCTGTTCGTGGATGCACCCCCGGTGAACACATCGTCCTCGTCGACAGTGGCAGGGGTCAAAAAGTCTTTGGCATCCCCTGTGCCAGGGGTAAAGGGAGAGCCAAACTTGGGTCCTAGTCTCCGATTTGCTTTGGCCATTTCCACTTTCAGAGCATCAAGCGCAGACTGCAAATCTGATTTGTCGCGCTGCAGGCCTGCAGCATGCTTGCGTGCCTGAGCAAACTCGGTGTCATGTTTGGCTTTGAATTCGTCGAAAGCGGACTTTGTGCGCTCTACTTCATTCTTGTGCTGGTCTGCGGATTCGCGCGCTACATTAAGCGACTTTGCAAGTCGTTTGTGCTCAGATTCGAATCTCTGCGCAGTGCTTTGGGAGTCGGATAGCTGGGTGCGGAGCTCTTGGAGAGTGACTTCGAGATTCCAGTTCTCTTCCTTGAACTTGTCTGGGTAGGTTGATGATCAATTAAGCGCAACATTGAGATTGGGATGGAGGGTATACATACCTGCACTTTGCTCCTGTGAACGGAGGGCGGTCCGAAGGGACTCGATATTTTTTTCGAGGTCGTCCTTTTCGTCCTTCATGTCCTGTATTGCCTTGTCTCGCTCTCCGAGAAGGCTTTGGAGACGGCGGACCTCGGTGAGCAGACCGCTGCCGATTTCGAATGCGAATTCTAGACGACGGAGATGAAATGAAGAAGAGAATTGAGAGAGGAGACGAAATTGATCCGAAATGGAGACGTACCAACGTCATCCGCTCTGTGAGCTGCGTTTTTGGCACGGCGAGACTGGGCAGCAGAAGAAGAGGAGGCCTTGGATCGTTCTGGCTCATCGCGAGGAAGATCTTTTACTGGAATTACTGGGGAAAGTGCGTCCTCTGCAGGACGCTAGAGAGGGTCGTGAGTAACAAGTGAAAAACGAGGGTGAAAACGAAGCAAAAAAGACACGTTGGTGAAGAGCACCAGGGAACGAACGTGTCATGCCTGTCGTCACGAGTGACCGCGGTGGCACGAGGATGAAAAAACGCCCACTCGGTATTCGGGAGCGAGGGGTGGTCACTGCGCGCGGAAGCCACGAGGCTCGGAGAGAAGCGCAGAGACACGAGCGAGAAATGACCCGGGGGAATCATGAAGGGGAAGAGAAGGCTAGATATGCACCTTTGGGCCGAATGCGCTGGAGAGCTGGGCGTTTTCGTTGTTCCAAGCCTTGATGGTGTCGGCGAGTTCGCGGTATCGCTCTCTTGCCTCTGCGTCGAGATCTTGGTCGTCGCCACGTTCTGCATCGAAATCCTGTAGATGGCGGATCTTTTCCTCGAGTTCGATCTGCTGAGCGAGGACGCGCTGACCGAGTGCGCCTGCTTGTTGGAGCTGCTTTTCCTTGTGGTCGAGGAGGAGTTGTAGATGGAACTTGCGCTCTGAGGGAGAAGCGAAGTGGTTTATGGATAGGTCTGGTAGGGAAGAAGGAGTGGCAGGTAGACCGTCGGAAGTGCTGGCCATCGTTGGAGACGGCGGGTCGTTAGAATGGGGCGAGTTTATTTACCTTTAATCCAACATGAGGTCGTCAACAAAACTCTCTTTCCTTTTCAGGAAAGTATTTCCCTTCTCTATTCGCTTCGACCATGCAAACTCTCCGAGTGGGTGTCGACGTCGGAGGAACGAACACGTACGTCATCTTCCGAGCCTGTACACTGATCTCAACTGCCGTCCTCAGCGACGCAGTTCTCCTCGACATAGTCAACGCAAACGTCCTCGCGTCTGCTAAACATCCTACCACGCCAGACGTCACACAGGGCATACAACACGCCATCCAATCCGTCCTCGATCAAGTCACACACACATCCAATGTCCAGGCAATCTCCATCGGGACCACCGTATGTCACCTAACCACCCACACCTGCTCATCTCAGCTCTCACCAGCACTTTGTCAACGCGCTCGTCGAGCGAAACCGTGCCCGTCTGGATCGGGTCGCTGTCATCCGTCTCTGTGGTCCATTCACTCATGGCACTCCCCCTTTCGTTGGATTTCCACGTGACCTCAAACATGGTACGTCCTCGTCACTCCCTTCATCGTCCATCCTTGACACTCCAGTCCAGTCTTGAAAGGTCCCTGTTTCCTCGTTTCCGGCGGACTCCAGATTGATGGCAGCGAAATTGCGACTGTCAACGCCACAGAGATCGAGTCCGCCTGCGACACGATCGACAAAGAGGCACGTCTTTCCTGTACCGTCTTGCCGAATTTAGACACTCAACCCACACCGACAGAACATCCATGCAGTTGCGATCATCTCGGTGTTTGCTCCCATCGATTCCAACATCAAACAGGAAGAACACGTCGCTTCCATCGTGCACGCAAAGCTACCACACATCAACATCGTGTGTTCCAAGGACGTGGCCCACATCGGTCTATTAGAACGCGAGAACGCAACCATTCTCAACGCCTCGCTTCTCAGGTATGCCAAAAAGACCGTCGCAGGATTCCAGAGAGCCGCCCGTGCTTTATACCTAACATGCCCTGTGTTCATCACGAGTAACGACGGCACCTTACTCAATTGCGCACAGGCAGCCAAATTACCCATTCGGACCTTGTGAGCACTCTCTCTCAGAGTTTCAATCCACTTGATTTCGGATCACATTCCGATCACGATGATTGCATAGCTCTTCTGGTCCAACCAATTCAATGAGGGGAGCTGCGTTTCTTGCATCCCTCCAGTCCGACATCGCCAAAGAATCCGCCTTGGTCGTCGATATAGGAGGAACCACAGTTCGTCCTCGTCCCCTTCCTTTTTCTCGGTATCTATAACGAACGCGATTCCCAGACCGATATCGGAATGCTTCTGTACGTGTTCGCCCTAACCTCGTCAAAATTACTTCTGACATCCCACTTTGAAGGCCCAGCGGTTTCCCTCGGCAAGCGGCTGCTTTTCATGAGCTCTGTGGGGTGTTGCTGAATTTCTCCATGCCTCATGTCACCAGGTAATCTGACACGTTGATCTCATAAACACTTGTTCATCTCAAATGTCCGTCCTAGCATCGGGCTCGGAGGTGGCTCTCTCGTCCGCCAGGATTCTCACTCTAAACGGGTAATTATCGGTCCTGATTCTGTGGGTCACAGAATCACTTCCGAAGCCCGTGTTTTCAACGGCGTAACGCTTACTGCCACTGACATCGCCGTTGCTGCTGGACGCGCGTCCATTGGCGAGGTGGCCCGTGTAGCGGATCTTGACCCATTCATCATCGATGGGGCACAGAAGGCGATTAAGACCATGTTGCAGAACACACTCGACGCGATAAAGACGTCAGCAGCAGACATCCCCGTCTACCTCGTCGGCGGAGGTTCCATTTTGGCACCAGACGAACTTGTTGGGGTTAGTCGGGTACATCGATTCCCACATTACGACGTCGCGAATGCAGTTGGCGCTGCTATCGCTCAGGTAAGGAGGACGTCTCGGGCATCGCTCAGATGATGGCTCATCCATGAGTAGATATCCGGTACGATCGACTCGTTTGAAGACGTTTCGACGACCCCCGTGTCCGAAGTGAGGAAAACCATCGAAGCCAAAGCCATCGCCCGCGCAGTCGCTTCGGGTGCCGCTCCGGATCGTGTTTCCATCGTAGAAAGCGAGGTGATACCCATCGCGTATACCACTGGAAGGTGCCGCTTCTATGTCAAGGCCGCTGGGGACTGGAGTGGAGACGCGGTCCCCGACGAGATAGACGACGCGGATTCTAGCTACAACCCGTCTAGTGAAAATACCATTGCACTTTCCTCGACAACGTTGCATGCTATACCCGGAGAGATTTGTTCATTGGACTCGGCTGAAGAAATCCTTGCGTACAAACCCAGAGTGCAAGACAACCAGTGGTTTTTATCCGAAATCGATCTCGAGTGGATATCGGACGGATGCTATATTCTAGGTTGTGGCGGAGGTGGCTCGCCGTTGCACGTCTTCCTAGAGTTGAGAGAGATGGTGCGAGCGGGGACAGTGATCCGCGTCATCGATTCGGGCTCTCTCTCACCCGACGCACTCATAGGTTGGGGTGGCGCGCTGGGCAGCCCAGAAGTGTGTTCAGAGAGGTTACTCGGAAACGAGTACGTGCACCCATACATCTCCAAGACCCCCTTGGCAACATGTTCACAGGTACAACGAAGCGAGTGCTGAACTCTGGGAGTTTATGGGTGTATGTATCAGAACATATCACCACCGAAAGCGGCTGGATCTCATTCGGGTTCGCAGATAACGAAACCTGATGTTCTTTGCGCGTTGGAGATCGGAGGAGGAAATGGGATGATCAACGTGACTCACCTGTCACTTTACTTTTCTCGAACTGACATCTCGTCCAGATGATCACAGCCGCCACAAAGAACTACGACATTCCGATCGTCGATGGAGATTTCATGGTAAGTCACAAGGATCCTCTACCCGTAGACGTCGGTGACAGGTCCGTTCTTCAGGGTCGCGCATATCCTACCGTAGGCGATCGTTGCATCTGAGAATGAACCGCAGACGAAGCTAAATTCGAATCGTTGTGCAGTGGCACCAAACCACCGCCAACGTGTACGACAACACCGGTCGCGCGGCGAGCCTTCTTCCATGCGCCATATCGAGCGGGGATGGTAACGTCATGGTCGGTTCTTCTCCCTTTCTCAAGGCGACGACCCTGAGAGTCTGCCGCATAGATCATGACGAAGGCGAAGAGGGCCATCGACGTCGATGCGTCGATACGAGGGGCCTGTGTCGAAATGGGGTGAGTCGCTGCACAGCCGTCGCCGTTCACCTCCATCTCAAGAAGCGTTAGCACATTCGTAGGTATGGCCAGCCGGCCGCTGCGAGTCAAGGACCTGGGTGCGTCCATGATCGTGAACACGGTCTCGTTGAGCTGGTACATCGGAAGAGCTATTGCGCTTGCACGAAAGCAGTCCAACATTGACCAAATCGGCCACGTCGTCGTCGATGCTGTCGGGGGGGCCAAGACCGCCAAGGTGCTGTTCAGCGGCAAGATCATCGACGTCGGTAGAAGGTGCGATTCGACGTACCCCTCAAAATTACTACCCAAGCTGATGATTTCCAAGATTGTATAAAGGACATACCATAGGAGAGGTCGTCATCGCGGCTCACTCCGCGGACGAAGACGTCGTGGGGGACGATGCAGACAAACCCGAGGCCAAGTTTTCTGGCACGCTGACCATACCCTTCAAGAACGAGAACCTGTTTGCAGAGCACACGACCCCGGATGGTCACACTACGGTGCGCTGCAACCGCCCCACGTTTCCCACCGTGAGGACGATCTGATAGTGGTTGTAGATGCTCGCCACCGTGCCAGATCTCATTGCGGTGCTCGATGCCCAGAGCGGCTCGGCGTTGGGCACGCCGCAGTATAAATATGGATTGAGGGTGTTGGTCCTCGGGATAACGGCTGCGCCTCAGTGGACCAACACCGCGAGGGGACTCGCGCTGGGGGGACCGAGTGCTTTCGGGTCGGTATCATGGCCAGGCAGTCTGACTTGCATGCTGACTGAGCCGTTGCAGGTTTCCTGACGTGCCATATACGCCACTCGGGGTGTACTGCAAGCCGCGATCGGTCATCGAAGTGTATGGCCAATAGGCTGACGAAGAATCCATGTTTGCAAATGTCTGGGGATGCGCAGTGCTTGTAGGATAGGCATAACGTTGTGAGGCGCCCATCAATTAATGACATCGCTTGTGTTCATCAGCTCGTGTGCGTTTCCGTCCGAGAATGCCCTATGCCCCTATATCCGAGGTCTTTGGATTTTCCTGGCGTTGCCTCGTCCGGCAATTCTTTTCGCATGGGCCTACTTCGAAATGGTGTTGCACCACGCGGTTGGTCGTATCCAAATTTTCCCTTGTGCGGGATTCATTTCCGACCATGACCCGTCGGAGCGCGTTGCTTGAGAATAACAGACTCGATTGTCTCCGTGCATCCACGGACTGTATGAGTCATGCGTCATAGTCTCCGGACGTTGACCCCATGGCGGAAGGGCGTCATATCGATACGCTCCGTCCGAGTCGCGTCGCGTCCGACTCGGGGTACACGTAGTCGACGCAGCGTCACCACCACGTCACGATGGCATCACGTCTTCTTCCTGGCCACCCGTGGTTGCTCGCCACAAGCGATATCATGCTTCGTACTACACCGTCACGGGTCGCACAGGCACTGTGCCAACGAGTCCTGCGGTGGCGGATCGGTCACTGTCCAATGGGAAAACGACCTCCGACACGGACTAGATATGTGGCAGGCCCGATGGCCAGGCCCATCAGTGGGTTCACGAACACCCTGTACCATGGCTGCGACGTCACGTCAACGTCGCGCGTGCGCGCTCGCAAGCGAGTCTATAGGGGGTTGCGTCGTCCAAGGTTTTTACTTATATACGTACTAGTATGGGGCCCGCCGGGCCGCGAGCTGCACGTCGCATGCCAGGGCCCACCCACACACGTGGAGACGTACGTTCGAGTTCGGGTGCGGGTGGCGAGTACGACGCATGGCGCAGTGGGCAACGCGTCGGACGAAGTGCATGTCCACCAACGTCTTCATCCTGTGCTTTCAAATTATGCCGCAAGCAACAGAGTTCATACATGAAGTTAACGACTCGGATGATCAGGGGGTGTTTTTTTTTCTGCGCAAGGGCACAAGGGGAACAGATCGACCCACGCGGTCCGAGAAGCCAAAAATCAAAAAAAAAAAAAGACTCGGAGGGTTGAACGGAGGGGGGTCGTATATCATGCGTTAACACGCGTCCATGCATGGAAAAGACACGTCGTGCTACAAAACAACAGGGTGGAAAAACAGGGTGCGAAAGCGTGACATGAGGACGGAGCACTAGGTCTCTCAAATAATGTATATGCAAAAAAAAGCAGAGGGAGATGGGCTATCAAAGCGTTCGAAAATACATCAGACCTTTTCCGAGGCTTGTCTCGTCGCTATCCGTCTTTGTTTCCAACCTGGCACAAAGTCCACGTTTCGAAGCATCACCACCGCAATGGCGTATACGACGCCGAAACAGATGGCGGGAATCGTGCCAAGGTGATAAGCCTTGACGAGCGCGTCGAGTATTTCGTTTTCGTACTGGGGATATTGGGCGTGGTCGTCCGCTAGTCCCAGACCTTGGTTTACGAGCGAAGCGGGGAGCTTTCCTTGGAGCGACTGCGTGAAACTGGTCTCGTACACCGCCGTGAGAAGCGCCGTAGCAAACGTTCCGCCCAGCGTCCGAAGAAACGACAGGAAACCACTGATACCGGCAATCTGATGAGGCTTGACAGACATGGGTCCGACCACGAGCGAGGGTTGGTAAAGAAGTCCGGACGCTATGCCAGTGAAGATGGAGTAGCCGATGGTACGCGCGACTGGTGTATAACGTCCTACATCGAGCATCAGGCCGCTGCCTAACGCGTACAACAGACCGCCGACGACTCCTATGAGTCGTACGTGACCAGTGAGCGATAGGATGTTGGCACCCAGGACTGACGAAGCGCCGAGAGTTAGGATCAAACCGAACATTTGGACTCCTGACATTACTAGGCTGGACCCTTTGACGTCGATAAAGTAACGGGGCAGGAAGAAGACCGAGCCAAAGTATCCCGCGCCTGTGAGAAAGTTGATGAGACATGCTATGGGAATATTTGGTATCCTGAACAGATTGATGTCGACAACAGGGTGCTCGGCCACTTTGAGCTCGTAATAGACGAAGACGGGAATGAGTAAGCCCCCGACGACGAATAGAGAGATGATAGGTGCCGACTGGCGAAAACGTCGATCAGAGCCCGACCCTTGAATCTGAGTCACTCACGTTCCAGGGAAACATTTTGTTACCCATCTCAATCGCGATACAGATCATGCTGGAAATGGCAACGGCTAGGACACAGCCGACGTAGTCCACTTCCCGCAGTTGCGCAAGGAGACCGACGCGTTGCTCCCGATGCGGGACGGGGTAACGAAGGCTGATGGAGCCAATCACCAGCGTCACGCCAATGAGCATCAAAGTTATCCAAAATAGCCATCTCCAGTCAGTCTCGACGGATATGACTGCTCCTAGGACTGGCCCTATGGCGAGTCCAAGAGAGGAGGCGAGATTGAAGTATCCAAGCCACAACCCCCGTGAGTCAGGTGTCGTCAGATCCAAAATGATGATTACTCCGACGGATTGTCTTCCGGCGGCGCCGATACCCTGAAGAAGACGTGCCCCAATGAGGGAATCCATGGACTGGGACCATGTGTGTCAAGCAGCTTTTTACGCGATCCAGTGTCAAGACACCCACCGTGGCTAACCCGCACCACATAGTTCCAACTCCAAAAATAAGCATTGTTCCGAGCACAACCTGAGCGCGACCAAAAATATCGCTGAATTTTCCAAGGAGAGTTTGTGTGACGGTGAAGCCCAAGAGGTAGGCGGTGGCAAGCCAGTTCTGGTTTGCGAGATCGTTAAAATCGGCACTGATGACATGCATGGCAGTAGTCGAGGTGGTTTCGTTGAGGTAAGCAGTGAAGTTACCAATCCACAGGCTGGTCATGATCAAGAAGAAACGAAGACGGGAGACGACGACCGCGGGTTGTTGCTTTTGAGGAATGTCTGGGTGAGTTGCTTTGGAGCTGGCTCCAGGGGGTGGGGACGACGAGGCAGGGGGACAAGCGACCACGGTCTTGTCCTCGTTGAGTGCCTCTGCGCTGTTGTTCACGGTCGCGCATTGCGATAGAGTGTGGGTGGGGGAGGGACTCATGAGGGACGAGAACATGGTGCGTCAGGGAGAAAACTAGCGTATAAGAATCACGGAAAGGGTCATCAAAGCATGCGCGGACGCGAGCACGCGAGGACCAGAGGAGGACGGGACGAGAAGCAAGATCAAGGGGACACTACGACCGTGTCGCACCAAGGGCAGGGGAAGGTCGGGGGGGAATTGACAACACGAGCACACGCCATCTCGATCGAATGGATTATACATATAGGCCGAGCAGAGGAAACGTACACAAGGATCCGCGGGGGGGGGTCCTGGGATAGTTCACGATCCACTGTGCGGGGAACTAAGGCCACACGACTCGAAGGCTGTCACTGACTAAATTGAAAAGGGTGTCTTCGAGACGGGCTTCTGCCAGATGTATATGACTGCGGGAAAGGCAAGTCAGCGAGTGGACGGCCGAAGTAGCTGTGGACGGAGGAGGACCACGCAACCGAATAGCCTGATAACACACGGTCCGCGGAAATCACTGCGCTGTTTGCGGACTTTGTGTGTGAGATCTAGCAAAGCGAGATGAGTAGGCAAAAACCAACCCATATAGTAGTAGTAGTAGTAGGAGGAGTGGTCCTCCTCGTTCTCTCTTGTTCGCCGTCTGACCTACCGAAATGACGGTAAATAGACGACCTGCACCGCGACTTGTCTCCTCATCGAAGGTGGTTACTATCCAGTGCGTTGGCTTCGGCGTCTCAGCTTCTGTGTTACTCCTCGCTCGCGATTCCCCTTTGTGGTCGTCCTAAAGCCTCATCGCGAGAGAACGTCCAGATGTTTGCCGTCGTGCTATCAAAACGTGCCAGCCAAGAACTAAACCACAGAGCGACTCGACTGCCTTTCGCTCTCTCTCCTTGCTCCGCTTCTTCGATGCACCCCATCGACGTTTATCCCTCCGTGAGAACGTTCTGAGCCAACCTCGCACTTGAACATGGTCCCATTTACGACACTCTGCCTCGCTCCAACACGACATCCTCTCATGGATTCGCAGATGCTGAGACCGTCTGTCAACTCACTGCCTGGTGGCGACTAGAACAAAAAAAAAAAGACAACCACCTGTGCACGCCGCGCGGTCGCAATACGTGCAACATGTCAGTGGCAACACCCGTCCGCGGCGCTCGCAGCTTGCGCTCGTCCCGTTTCACTCTCTGTCAAGCATTACCATCCCCTTGGCTCTCACTTACACAACCCCGGACGTCACAGCCCTGATCTACGTTCTACAAGGATCTCTCGGCTATATCCTCTCACTGCAGACAGGATGGTGCACCCTCAACCACACCCCCATCATCATCATCGACCTCGACCATCGCTCACGTGTGGTGGGATGTGGCTCTAGGCGAGACACGCCCCTGTAACACGGTTTGTGGAGCCAGACCAACGTAGCATCCCATCATGTACTGCAGAGCACCTTCAGGATCGGAGCAGGGGGTTTCCATCCAGAAGGATCCCCAACGTCCTCCCTACACGTTGTAAGCTCTAACTTAACATCCTACTGAGTCGCTCTCGTTCGATCACGTACACGGCCTGCACGCCCGTCTTTCTCACCAGCCAGAATGGAAGGTCGAGATTTATCCCAGCGACGCCATTCACCTCTTCTTGCCACTCAAACTTTTTTTCCCCCCCATCATTCATGACTGAATTCATAAAGCGACGGAGATTCATCCCAGCGACCATATACAGCTTCCCGCCGCATAGTAACCTTTTTTTTGCGTCTCGCCCATCAATTTCAATGTACTTGGAAGCGCCGAGGCATGCGAACATGTAGCACGGGTCACCGGGCCAACTCGATTGAACCCACGTTGCCCGCACGTTCTAGACACTTGGGAATGACCGAGAATACACTTGGCGTTGTATTCTTCTTCTCTCCAGTCTAAAGATAGCATTCGTGGGTCTCGTGTAATTATTTTCGAGATCGAGCGTTCCCAGCACAATGTTGTCAGTGGCAACGTGCCAGTGCCACATTACAGGGCTAGCGAGGCTTCCCATGCGTCGACGTGTGCATACCACTCACAAGGAGTGGCCGGTAATCTAGTCAGTCTGATCAAACCATCCTGCTCCTCCCGCCAAAAATTGACAATGAGCGTGAGATACTGCAACGAGCTGACAACCACCTCGAACCCGCTCGCACGGCATGGAGATGAAATCCGCATGTCGCCACTCTCTGAACAATGTACCGTCACCAATCGCATTATTCTCAGATTCATACATGGTAATCTGGGCTGATAGATGTCGTCAGGGGGAAAGTAACCCTTTTTTTTTTCTTTCTCGCACCGCAAGTTCGAGCAAAAAGGATGGGTGGTGTCGATGGCTATCGATGTTAACGGTTCCAGACTACCTTGGGACGTCTGCCAAGGGTGTCGGTCCCGCAGGAATATACTTGTAACCCTGCCCGAGATACTGGTGGCTCCACGCCGCCGGCCCGGGCCCCGCGCTGAAAAATCGGGTTATTGTTTGCGAGCAAATGAAACCCTTGCTGGTTTTCTAGAAGCCCCCAACGATGCTTGCCCCTAAAGTACAGTCCACACTGGTGGACCTCCGAACTGGGATAACCCCGCTTGGTAAACATGACCTGAACACAATGTGCTTTCGAGAGGACACCCCGCGGTGCATAACGGATGCTGTAAACTGCGTTCCAGAAGTATGTGGAAACCATGCCACGAGTACGTTGGTTACGATAAGGTGAGCATACAATGACAGTCCGGGCCTAACTAAACCGTCCAGTCTACCAAGGTGATCCTCGGAGGCTAGTATTCGGAGACAGCGAACCACCATTTGTGAGCTAGGTGTCATCAGATTAGACATGCACCCAATGCGATAACACACAGATATTACATACCGCAGCAGTGATCTGTTTGTGAACGAGGCAGAGATCTGCGGAAATCGGATCAGTTGGTCTGAGGGTAGGTTGTTTTACTGCGTAATAAAGCGACTTACAGTCAAGATATGACATCGCACCATTATTCTGGTCCTCAACTAACATATCGCTGAACTCTATCTCCATCCCGTCCATATCCTGGCGGACTACGAGCATCTTCGGCACCCGCCCACGTTGCACGTAGCGGTAACCGAGGATATATTGAACTTGCTGTGACAGCCGGGTGTCCAGAACAGGGAGTTCCGTCTGCATAAATAGAACTGAGGGTGATTGTTCATCATGTCACTACGAAACTGACCATATTGCTCGGATTCAAGGCGACTATATCATCAACCCCGAACAGGTCGAGGAGTATCTGAGGTGATACGCTTGCACCCACCCAGAAGATCGTGTATTCTTCATTGTCTATCGATCAATCATGAGTCGGTATCATTGCCAATCACAGAAAGCTTCTCCGATATACCTATGAGATAGACGCCATGGCCCTCCATGAACGTGTGACTGTCTCGCATAAGTGACGGCAAATAGACCTGCCCGGTCGTGGCGTCGGGAAGGGCTGCATTGTCATCCAAGTCATGAAGAGCTAGAAGGCGGGGATAGAGATGCTGCATCGTGTTACGGACGCTCATTGAAAGTATCTTCTTAGCATAGTAATTTCGAACGTCCGCGGAAACATTACGTCCTGTATCCTACCATGAGCCGAAATTCACTCGACGGCGACGAAAAAGAACCTTTTAAGGGTTTGGACTTAGTAATTGCGAGCACGTAGAGTGGAAGCGCTCGGAAGGCTTCCGGTATTATCAACTGGGAGCAGTGTCAGAGGCGCACAAAAGTCAAGACTCGACTCGCTCACTTGTGAGTGGGCCGAAGCTGTTGCACAGTTCCGCCTGTATCCAAGTAAGATCGATGAGCATTTATCCGACAGATCTTCTCTAATCTGAGCCATCCGTCGTAATGACAAGCTCGCCATCGCTGCCACGAAAAGTTAGACAAGTTATCATCGGGACTAACACCGATGCCTCACCGTCTCGAGCAAGATGGCACACTACAGCATCCATATCGGCATAGCGGAACACATTGCCCGCCAAGGCCACCACTGGCAGAGCCAGATTGCATGTTCGGACTCGTCGCTGGCCATCAATAGACGTATACAAGACCGCGCACTGCAAATACGCGTATTGACGTTCATTCAACGTTTGAGAATGCCCGATTAGTGCGGACACGGCCTTGTCGGAATCAAGAACGCCAAGCGCCAAGTCCGTGGGCGAGCGTTCTTGAAAGTTCCCATAGTATTTCGATACTCGGAGACCTTGGAAAAAACAGAATGAAAGTGTGAACTAGGTCGAGGACACGGGACATTACCATGAGAGCAACGCATTCGCATTACACAACCGTATGCGGTGGTCCGCGTGACCAACCTCCGGAGCTGAGACGCCAGTATGATTTGGTCACGTGCAGGGTCATATCGAGGATGGAAGAACAGTTCTCCGCCAGTGGTGGAGGGAACAATCCCTGTGCATACCCGTGTCAGATTCTCCAAACAGAAAGTTGAAGCTATCGTACCGATGGAACCGAGGTCGAGGGCTTTGCTCATCCCCAAGAACATGCTCACACCAATGCCTTCGTCGGAGCACTCCTCGGCGATATCGCGCCATGCTTGCACCCGAGGAATAAAAAGTGTACGTTCTTTATCTGTGCCGTAAACCTGGCTCTCATCCGTCAGAGGCTCTAGAGCGCCCGGTCCAATCGTAGGCATGGTGCACTGAAACGTGACAATATGGCCACCTCGACCAGCCTGTGGGAGTATTGTAAGGGCACCCTCGTAACATGAAACTCTATATTGCACACCAAAGACGCGAGGCCAGCTATCAGAGCACCGCCGAGACACGAATCTCTGATAACAGTCTGGCTATTGCGTTCTGCTAGGGAACCTATCAGGTTCTCGACCACCGTCCTACCACGACGCGTCAGACAAGAGGTGATGGCAACTCTATCTCATACGAACCTTGACTCCCATGGGTCAACAAACAGTCCATCACGCAAAGGGAGGAATATCTCTTCCAAATCCCCCACTATAAGTTGATGTGCTTGAGGAAGATCTGCCTAGTAAACAGCTGAGCGGCATTCGATGCACCGTTCTGTTCTCCTTACAGACAGGTTATAAAAGTGAAGGGACTGGTCGAAGGTAAGAATCCCGATTTTGCATCCCTGTGGAAAGCAGGGCTCAAACGTTGACCCATCTGTAGCGGTACCTCCATACAGGACGTCCAGGAGGATACTGCAAGCAGAGTGAAGAAAGCCAGACTGCACGGCGTTGATAGAAACATCCAGGGCAAACAGATAATGCAATGGGACCGGCTTTCGCGGTGTAAGTGATGGTGTTTCCGGAGTAAAGTAGGTTGGCACCAGCTTTGGTAGAGGTGGTGGTGCCCAATACTCGTCGGATTCGACAATAAAGTCGACAGTGCCTTTGTTCAATTCGGGTCGGTTAGCATGGTCCAAGCGCATGAGATTGTGATCCAAGTTGCTGAAGTATTCCTGTGAAACTAGGCCGCTGTCTAGCCCGTGAATAAGAAGAAACAACGTTATAGCGTACCTTCTGTTTCGTGGGAGCATAAATTACACCTCCATTTGCTTCCACCTGCGACCCACGTACACCAGGGATTGATATAACCCCTGCATTGAGCACATCTTGGAGGACCACTTGGTCCGCAGTCGACAAGAGGAACAGGTTCTTCTCGAGGATCGAGGTCTGCAAACGGATGCACCACCACAGCGAGGGGTATATCGCATTCTCGAGTGAGCTGGGCCGAATTGGGTAAGTTCCAGGTGGTAACGCGCATATGCTTGGGATTCGAGTTGCCTGTAACGCGAACGCGTCAGCCACGATGACATTGGGCTACGTTTCAGGCTTGGAGAGGTAAAGAAAAGAAAAACACCAAGTGCTCCGATGCGCTGGACCAATTTCTGACTCGAAACTGCTTGATTGACAGCTCACCTTGATCAATGGCAACAAAGTCTGTCGTGGAAAGCGGTGGGCTGTGACCCGGCAGAGTTGTATGCATCTGCTTCTCCCACATCTCCTTGTCCGCTTCGATGGAGTCTATTGGGGACGGAATCTGGCTGGGGTCGATTCGGGCGCGCAGACCTGCAGCGACGGTTGAGCAGCGTAGGATGGATGGTATGTCTCGACCTGCCTCTGTACGGTTCCCCAGCGCTGTGTGGAGGTTGTGGTATGTGTTGAAGTAGCATACGGACGTGAATGGAGGTCGAGTTGTTGGACGAGGATGTGCAGAGCAAACCCTACTCGTTCGAATTGCGCCGGATGATGTGTCCGGCTGAGGCGGCCCATATAATGCTTTTGCCAAATTGGGATTGCCGTCAAACGCTGCTGACAAAGCTTTGGACCCAGCAGAGACATCAAACATGGTGCTGATTTCGCTCCGATAAATACCCCCTTGGACTACAAACGTGCGTTCACCCCATCTTCTTCCCACATGCTCCAGATAAGACCTTGGTCAGGAGGAATGCCAGATTTCACAACCTCTTCGTATGCCCGCTTCACATTCTGTGCTCCACACACCTTGCGCATCTCAATCCCCCAAGTCCGGCAATCCTGCATGAGCCCAGACCACGCCTGCTTTTGCATTTCCGTGATTTCTTTAACAGAGAGTTGCTTCCTGCGTCTCGCAAGCCATTCTGGCATGAAGAACTGTTCCAGGGTCAACGGGGCAGTCTGTGAAGAGAAATCATTTGTAGTCCACTTGTCCGCGGAGTCGGTTTTGGATGATGGTGACAGGTTGGTGAGACCAAGTGCAATAGAACCAGCGAGGTTCAGCTGGGCATCAGTGACAAGGTTGCGTACTCTGGAATTCAAGCTCTCGTTACCCGCCACGTCGACGTAAATCCACTTCTCCGATGGTTCTTTCATCACGGTCGCGTTTTCGAATCCATCGTACTCCAATACATGGTCATAGAGACCGAGATTCTTCGTGAACGCGATGTTTTTCCTGGACGTGAGGCCAACAATCTGCCTCATAGGGACGTTGTTGTCCAAAGTGGCATTCCGCTTGCGGATGAGGTATGCGAGACAGAAGGCTGTTTTGGCTGATGCAGAGGAAATGAGAATTCGGGAAGCTCCTGCACGATATTGCGAGCTGTTGATCCAGTCTTCGCACCAGAAAGACGTCCAGAACAATGGGCGATATAGCATGGTGAGATCCTCTACCATGGGTGAAGGATCGTACAGGAGATCCGTGGAGCACCTGGTAATTTGGTTGTAGGGTCTTCTGTCTATTTACCGTGTAAACCAATACGAAATCCATATTGTGCAGGGAAGTAAATACCTTCAGGCAAATGGGGACGAGAAACAGCGAACGCATATTGATTGACATCCGAGGGTGAAATCGAGACGATAAGGAAACGTGCGGGCGCGAAGTAACCATAAACTCGTTCGCCAGAGTGGATCGTTCCAAGCGTTGAGAGAATTACAGTTCCGAATCCCCAGACCGGGGTCACGCCATGGGTGCTTGGTGATACACCTGACTCCGGATCTTCCGGCGCCTCGTGGAAATCAAAATACCTATGGGAAGAATCTCAGCGTGTCCTTGTGGAACGAACACATGTAAACATACCGGAAATGAGGAATCTCGCCGAGAGCTTGGTAGGTAACGTTATTGGCAGAATATCCAAAGCGATCAACCTTTATGAGTACGTGGTTAGCAGCCAGGACAGTTGGAACGAGAGACTTGGACAAGGTTGCTGTATTTGCATCCTTCCCAGAGGATAGACGAGGATGGCAGAGGGTCAGGTTAAGTTGCTTGTTCATGGTCTGCTTGTAGTCGACTTGTCGATTTGCTGGCAAACATCCGGTCTCGGTCATCGATTGGTACCCGGTCCGAACCCCGTCGGCTATCGTCGAGAGCTAACCAATCGTACAAGGTGCAAATTGTTTTACTACAGCTTTGTCAAATTCAGTGTGTGCACAAGTGACAAGATCGAAGGTCTACTGCAAGGGTTCAAGGAGGAAAACGTCCAAGAAAATTCTCCAACGAAATAATCACTAGAGTGCAATCAATGTCACAGCAAGCCGTGACCTGACAGTCAACCACCTGGCGAAAAGCTCGTCAGGCACGTTATGGAAATCGGAAAGCGAATGGATGTTCCAGCAAGAGTGATACGAGAAGTCCTACTGATGAACAACAATGATTGGTAGGATATTGCAAAAGCGAGTTGGCAATCGGCATGAAGCCTTCGTGTGTGCTGGCAGCTGGACTGGGAACCTAGTACGGGGGTTTCTTGAATTCGTTATTGATGGCCTGCGCTTCAGGGTCGAACTCGTCGCCTTGCATAATTCTTCCCGCCACATCGTACTCTGCGTCCGTGCGACGTACAAGAGAGCTCATCTAAGGTATCCCGTCAGCAGGGATAACAGCTTTATCCAGAGAGGAGGGACCTGTATATGAACACTCTCCCCCTTTTTCACGGAGATGCGGTGAGGAGAGGGCGAGTTTGGGGGTGCGCGAAACGCCACCGTTGACTGACCAGTCGAACTGTACAGCAGACGTGTCAGGGGAGTAAAAACAAAATGTTCACTTATACAAACGTGAAAACCTCCGCTTTCTGCGAAGTAAAGTTTGTTAATCTTCGGACCACCCGACAAGCTACGATCTAGTTCAAAATTAGTTAGATGGGGATAAATAGTTGCAGCTTACTTACCGTTGATGCAATTGCAGCTGGAACATTTGCGATAATGGACATAACTGCATTCAAGTTGAGGAGCATAAAAATCTAGAATTAAGGGCAATAATCAGGTGGAACGTTATCGGGTATTAGTTCTGAACATGCTTGCGCTCACCGTTGCGAGTAGGTTTGCCAGGAATCTAGGATTATATATTTGTTAGTCTACCTAAACCAACTTGTTTACGTGGGCTCACGCGATAAGAAAGTATATCAGCCCGTCACTGAATATAAGGTCGATGAGTTTCGACCGGCCATTTGCAGGGAACGCAAGTTTCCAGGCAGTCAAACACAGGACGGTGAAATCGAAAATCATGGAATATATGAAGGAAATAGCAAGGATTTGGTTGTCAGTATACGTGATGACACAAGCCCCATGAATCCAAGCAGCCTTGAGGAGAATCCCTGGAGGGGGAGGTACGTCCATGTACAGTGCAGTAGTGGTCAGAGGCAGTCAGGCCACTCACCATGTAATAGGAATGACCAGTGGACGAGGATAACTAGGATCAGGAAGGTCACGACATACTTGTTTTGCGACCATACAGCCATGCTAGGGAGTGTGAGGGACTATGTACGTAGATCCCAGTCAACCGACTTACGTTCTTATGGAAAGATTGATACTCGCGAGCCCGACTGCGGCGTTTCCAAACACTTGGTTAAACGTATACAGGCCCTGGCAATCGATTTCCGTCCTGACGTTGAGGGCAACGGCACTACGAGGAGCGTCATGATTAGGTGCACCCGTATTGAAGAAAAATCCATCTCACATTCCTATTAAAGCAAATAATAGACAGTAACGACCTGCAAAATAAAATATCTGGGCAAGACTCGTCAGTAAGTGACCATCCATGATTGACGACGGACAGCCATACCAATGGCCATCTGAACGTTTTCTTTCCAGAGAGGAACTGCCAGTCGAAGTCCAGCGAGGTAACAAACTCCCATCTATAGTTAAATATTATGGGTGAGGGGTGCATATATGCGCACGTCCGAAGCGGTACTTACATATAGAGACCCAAGAGAGCGTGCATAAAGTTATTGAAGGCGACTAGCGATATGATCGCGGTTAGTACGGGGATGCATTCAGGTATCCCGACGGACCAGCGTTAGCCTGTATCTCGGTTGGAGACTGCCAGTCGACCATCCCAGCTGTGTTGATCAAGGAGTGATGAGGATGGCGGCGAGGACGGCCAAGTGGCCAGCTGATATGATGGGAACTGGTGGAGAGACCAGTTTCAAGTTGAAGATACTTTCTTTATTAAAAAGGCATTGCGTCTTAATCCCCGCCGGTCTCGGCGATGGCGTTTGCATGCCTGCTAATCCTGTTTCAAGTTATTCGCCGTCCGGGAAAGGGAAGCCGATTACCACCCACATTCCGTTACCGTATATATCCGACTCATGCTTCTTTGGTGCACAAGGGCCGCTAGCAAAGGTCCGAAGTCCTCCAAAAGCTATTCGCTCCCTGCACGGCCCGTCGGGCATGTCAGAAAATTACGACAAGTGTAGTCTTCCTCACCGTCGGGCTCATTGATGTTGACCCTGTAAGGCTGCAAAGAGTGCTCAGCGTGCAGCATGACACATAGTGCACTTGGGTCGACTGCCAGGTTTGCTTTTACCATGCGATTGAACCTACGGCGGAGCGCTGAGGATGTCTGCTTACAAGCAGCCAAGCAAAAAGGGAATCAGGGGCCCATCAGTACTTCTGCGCTACATTCCGAGTTGCAGGTTTGTGAACCCGCGGCACTTTCTTGCAGTGCCAACCTGAAAGTAGGGCTGCGTCGCATCTGCAGAGCAACATTAAAGTGCCTGTGTCACAGGCCTAGAATTGTTCACAGAAAAAATCCACGAAAGAGTAGCGAGAGTGAAAGTAGTGCCTTTTTGGCGACGAAATGGTGATACCCTGTGACAGTGTGACAGACTGGCAGCGTGAGTATGACACTCCGAAGTCGGGGGTCCAACGTCCAACTTGAAGCACTAACACTCTTTATCGATCATCTCGGTGGTAATTGGGTGCGGTAACGTGTGATTCAATAGCGAAACACTCCGTGATGTTTCTGGCTGACCTGATAAGAACGCTCATAGATTCTTTGGCCCAAAAATGGCTTCAAGTTCAGATCAATACCCATCTGACATTGGCAGTATCGTCCTCACGGATCAAATATGGTCCTCTCCTCCATCGGTCATTGGATTCGCCCCTCAACGAGCGTTGGCTGTCACGAACTACCTGAAGACGTTGAATTACAACAAAATGTGGTGTCTGGTCCTGTGGAGTGCGCTCCTTGAGGTGACTGTCAGCAAGAACGGTCAAGCTACGGTTCACCCTCAGTTTTCTGGCATGACTTCAAGATTAATATTGCCGTCTGTGCTGCCTTCGAGGGCTAGGTTCCCAGAATCCCTTGGAATACCGCCGTCGAGAAAAGCCTAGAAGCGGGGTGATATCCTGTACATGTTGGGACATTGATCACGAATTCTTTTTCAGTCCGAGTCAATCGCGGAAAGTGCTTGTGTCCGCGTTCTGCTTTCTTGTTATCCCGTCTAATTCTTCGTAGGCAGGTGCTTCGAGCGGTTTTGTTCAAGAACGCAACGCTTACATGGCATGCCTACTCACCCCCGCCGATGCCGGGTTCTTAAGATCTTATTCCTTAGGAGGCTTTCTCAGACTGCATGTCCTTTGTCAATGGGGCTCCGACCAGATCGGTATCTCGATGATTTGGGGTAATATTGTACCTACATCCCGAGTCTAGGCTCCTTCTAAACCGAAGTTACTTACCGCCACTCGGCAGTAACGGGACGTGCTGTCAAGAAAGCTCCAAGTTTATGAACCTTTCAAGGCATCGATGATGACATAAACTCGGAGAAAAGTAGCGAGACGGGCGTTGTGGAGCTGGGAGCTTTCGGATTTCGGGGTCATTCTGAAGGCGTCAACGGTTCTGTACTCCATTTCTTGCTTCTTCGATTATTTTGGTCAGCTAACGACCTGGACTGGGGGACTGCCTACGAAAGACGACGTTGTAGGGAATCGTGGCAAGACTGTGCAGTGGGGCTCCTGGTTCCTTACGACTTGTTATCAATCAAGGGCGGCGCAAATGAATCAGCCACCAAACTCAAGCAGGAACCGTAACTAGTTGCTCATCCCCGTCGACTTGTTGGTATTTTATTCGGAGTTTGCCGAGGGAATCCAGCAACTCGGATGTTTTGAAGGTAGAAGAAACCTTTCCCCGTAAGGTGTTTATTCACCGAGAGCTGGATCTTGGCTCGGCCATGTCCTCCAGGAAGGCGAGGTAAGAGCACAAGACGGGGCTTCTCAACGTGGGCGGGTTGCACCTGATGGCGGCGTGGGGCGGAGATCGCGACGTTGGTCATCGAAGGTAAAACAGCACAGAAGGCGCGGAGAATCGGTTAATAATCGCGACTCCTTCGGCGCTGTCAAGCTTTGACACGTGCATTAGCGCCGTATAGCAAACCACATCCATTGCTTTCAGGGACTCGAGTGCATATCATATCAAGTGCGAGTGCAAGCCAATACGCAGTATTCAGCGTTGCAGATCGATGTAATCCCATGTTTTGCGCACTGTCGCAAGTTTATAGAGATCAGCGTGACTGTGGTACGTTTTTTTTGGCTTTATATCGGAATTACCCTCGATCGAACGCAGGTTTTCCGCGCAAGCCCATCTTGGTGCCGTTAGGCAGCCCGCCGGGGATGTTGTGGCACTATGTAACATTATTGCCGCGCGTTCCGCTTCGTTGAATCGAGTGTTATTCACGGTGCGTCTCCTTGACGGACACAGAAGCGTATCAGGGTGCACGTAAGGAGGAATGCGGCGCCCTTATAATGTCACATTCCGCGTTGGTGTCTCCATCCTGCCTTTCCCTGCATATTTAAAGTGCCCTTCGCGACCACTCGTTCAGCTCTAGGCTCTTTGCAATCTGTTCTGTCAAAATGCCTGACTGGCACTCGCCTCCGGAAATCTCCAGGGACTTAAGTGAGTTGGTAGCTCTATCAACTTGATAGATAAATAACCGGTTTGCAGGTTCTTTCAACAGACTGATTCACGCGTTTCTGGGCCTCTATGGGTAAGGCCAGACACTCCCGAACATTTCAGAATTCAGGTTGAGACTACGTAAACTGCCAGATGGGAGGTCCTGCTCACTCTCGATTTCGACTGGGCAATTATTTCCGGGAAAAAGAAATTTCGCTGGCCATTGGTGAGTTGAACGTCTTTGACGGAAAATATGAATGAGTGATGGCACACTTCAGATTTTCTACTTCGCTGGGCGATATCTGTTGCTATTCGCAATGATCGGAATGTAAGATTACGTGTTCTTGGTCAACTAGCATAGTTGACCCGCATCACAGATCGATTTCTCTTGATACACCTGCGTTCGTCCACCTTCCTTGTTCCTGCTATCCCTAACCAAACGGAACATACAGCGAGGTCAATTGCCAACCTTTGTATGTGTTCAACCAGGTTCGTTGTCATCCTAATCGTGGGATTAAGAAATAACTCACCTCCGCCAAGCTTGCTGGTGACTCGGCGCTCGGGTTGGCTAGTATCAATCTCTCGCTTCGCACGCAAGTTTCTACTGTCAATCACCCGCTTATACCACTCATTGCGATCACAACAGGATAGCGATTTGGTCTCAAAACAAGTGGATAGTAGGTATCATAGTCCTGCTCATTCTCGGGCACTGGTCCCTCATTTTGCAAGGTACGTGAAAGCATTTAGTCTTCGAAAGCAGGCTGATCTTTGGGCAGGTGTGCTGCTCAAGGTGATTTGGTCTGAAGGCGTTGGCTGTACAATTGTCAAGAGTAACACAACCGTACTTGCCGCCACTTTCATCTATTCCATGAGTTTCGATCTCGTTGTTCTCTGCCTAACCGCGTACAAGTTAGCGTGGACACCAAGACGTATCACTGGCGCTTCCGGAATCCACAGTAAGCTGGTCCGTATGGTGTTCTCCGACGGACTCGTCTACTTCATCCTCGCGTGCGTTCTTTGAATGCTCTCACGGACTTTATTTGGCACTGATGCAAGAGCAGTTTTTTGGCAAACCTGCTGGCCACGATATTCATGATCATGAATCTAAATCCGGTCATGAGTGTCGTATTCAATGTTCCTGCGGCCATAGTCTCTACAGTAGGTTCTTATTCTATCTTCATCAGATAAATTTGAATGTCATCCCCTGCCAAAGATCACCGCCTCGCGTGTAGTTCGTCGGCTCTACAATTTCAGTCTCGCTGTTCCAGAAATATAGTAAGTAACATGTTTCATTGTACGAATTACCGTCAACTCATTTCCCATTTCAATTACTACTTAGCCATTCTGATGATAGGTCAGGTGGGGCGGTGTTCGCGAATCCAGCCCACTCACGCGCACGGCCCGCTAGGGAGCGCACGGCCATTCATGTGGAAGTAAGTGAGTGGTTCTCGTGACGTCGTGGTCAAATGGACGATAGCACTCGCAGGTGGATACACACCGTCAAACCCATTCGCTGTCTGATGTCCCACACTACGCTATGAAGCCTAGCAGCAGTGACTTCTTGTCCATAAATGACCACGAGGATCGTACCAAGGTCGTCCGTGTGCTCTGATTGTCAAGTACTAGTGGCGATTCGGTTCCCCTTCCTCCAGTTCTGGAATTTGAAGTGTGAACCTGTGTGCATCCTGGTGATACGCTATATTTACCTAGAATTCTAGTCATTCTTTTGAGCTCTATAAATTATTCCATTCGTTTTGAACCCGACAGCTTGGATGTTCAACCCGAAATAGAATGCCCTCTTATATCGGGTCGTTGGCCGAGAGCTGAGCAGGTGTCATCATACTAGTGACGGTGACACACACGTCTGTCAGACCATCCTCCCGGCTCCGGTAAGTCGAGTCGACGAGAGTACGAGACGCCGGGACTCCTCGCGTACAGCGAAGATTGCGGTGGTCATCGAAAGAGCCAGCACATAAAATCCGGAAAATGATTATGGTGCCTTCGGCAAGTATAGTAGAGATAATGTCCATTCAGATTCAACATGGATGAGCCTCGGACCGGGCTGGAAAGTTGTCTTGTACAATAACAGTTCATTACTGCGGCAGAAACTGCAATTATCACACTAACCCAACTTTCTGCGCGTCCTGGATTGCCGGCCCGTTGACCTTGCCCACTGGCAGGTCACCGGCCTGAGCGCTGTGAGTCTGTGTGACTGTGACGGCGTGTGACATACGTGTCTCTGGACGCGTCTCAAGTTGTTGGCAGTGGGGTTTCGTTGTTCCCCTAATTCGGGCGAGATGCCTCTCATTCGCATCGAGCTGTCCAATTTCAAATCGTATCGGTGAGTCTCTGCGCTGCTCCTCGTTCATACGCTGCGACGTATTTCTACAGTGGTCACCAAGTCATCGGCCCATTCAAGAACTTTACCTCCATCATCGGCCCAAATGGCGCTGGAAAGTCGAATCTTATGGATGCCATCTCCTTCGTGCTTGGTGTCAAGAGTGCTCAGCTTCGGAGTAGCCAGCTCAAAGACTTGGTTTATCGAGGTCGACGCCTTGCGCGGGGTCCCACTGACGGCTCCGAGGACACTCAAGGTCAAGATGACGCGGAAGATGACAGCGACGGAGAGGAGAATGAAGGCGAAGGCACGGCCAAGAAAGCTTGGGTCCTCGCCGTATACGAGGACGAAAAGAAGAAAGAATGGCTCTTCCAGCGCACGTGCGTCTCTCGCGCTACTCCTGCCCATGATCGCATATCTCACCGTCTCGTAGCATCTCTACCACTGGCGCATCTGAGTATCGCCTCAACGATAGGGTTGTGACGTATGCTGCATACAATGCCGCCCTCGTCTCTCATAATATCCTTGTCAAAGCAAAGAACTTCCTGGTCTTCCAGGGAGATGTCGAAGCCGTCGCCTCTCAATCACCACGAGAACTCACTCGCCTCATCGAGCAAATATCTGGTTCCCTCGAGCTGGCTCCCGACTACGAAAAGGCGAAGGAAGCCCAGGAGCGGGCTACCGAGAACGCTACGTTCAACTTTACAAAAAGGAGGGGCATCACTGGTGAAATACGACAGTATAAAGAACAAAAGGGTGAAGCGGAGCGTTTCGAGGATCTCTGTCAAGAAAGAGTTCGTGCCTTCGTTTAAAAGTCACAATCCCTCCTTATATGCGCTTTCTAGGATGATCTCATCTTGCGCCGAATCCTGTACAAATTGTTCCATATTGAAGAAGCTCTCGAAGCCAACGCCCGGGACATTCAGACGAAATCACGGGCTCTTGCAGGATTGCGTGCAGAGCAGCAACAACATGACAAGGCGTTGGAAGATGCTCGTGCTGATCAAGCTAGAGCACGTACTGCCGTCGTCCGCGAAGAAAAGAAAGTAAAGAAAGCGGAAAAGACTGTCGAGTCCAGGGTCGGTTGAGCTTTACTTGTAATCCGAGTTGTGTATATTTTAATACTTCTATAGGAGCCTGACTTGGTTGCAACCGACGAGAAGATCAAACATTCCACCAGAAAGATGCAGAATGCCCAAGCCACGCATGAACAAGTTACAAAAGACGAGGACCGCCAACAATCGAAGTTGAACACCCTTCGGCGTGACCTCCAAATTGCAGGTCGAGCTGCCGATGAAGCCACAGGTTTGTCTCACTGTTTCTTCGATACCGGCTAATTTATTTGTATTGGGCGTGTCATATGTCAGAGGCATACCGTCTGGCATCCCAGAATAACACGGCTTTAAGCGAAGAGAGTCTTGCCCAGTACCGCGCACTGTGAGATCAACCCATCCTCGTGAAAACTGTGCGCTGCTCAGCTTTAAAATCAAATTAGGAAAGCACAAGCAAGTGTATTGGCAGTAACTGAACGCCAATCGCTTGAAACGCTTGGAAGAGAAGAAAAGACCACGTCGCGCACGCTCGGACAGTTGAAAATTCAGATAGAAGAGTTGGAAATCAAGAAGAACAAACTGACTGAGGATGCAAGTACCCAAGGCGAGAAGAAGACAGAGGTAATGCGGCTAGCAACGCTGTCGAGCTAAATTTCTGATAGATTCTGCTAGCTTGAGGAAAAGTTGGCAAATTTGCAAGCTGACTTGGCTCGTGTCAAGCAAGATTATGACAACCAGCAGAGCGAACGGACACGCATAACGTATGTTTATCATAACTACTTATCTCACTCCCACTGAATAGGACTTGACACTTTCAGTCGCCTCGAAACGGAGGCAAATGAGAAGCTCACAGATGTCTATCAGCGTCTCCTGCAAGCAGGTATTGATAGGACCGAAACGGAGCGGGAAGTGAAGCTCAAGGAGACTCTTGCAAGCCTGCAGCGCGTCTTTCCAGGTACGCTTTTGTCCGTAATACAAATTTATAAGTTATCCTAATATCATGTAGGTGTCAGGGGACGAGTGGTAGATCTGTGCAAGCCCACACAACGCAAATACGAGTCCGCCGTTTCCGTAATTTTGGGTAGGAACATCGACGCGGTAGTCGTAGACGAGGAGAAAACAGCAATTGAATGCATCGAGGTTGGTTTCATGTACCCACGCATCCTTATGTCAACTCATCCTATCTTTAAGTACCTACGCACCCAGCGAGCCGGGCAGGCAACGTTTTTACCCCTTGACACGATTTCCGTCAAGCCTATTAATGACAAGTTCCGTTCCTTTGCCAAAGGTGCTCGCCTCGCCGTTGATGTCATCCAGTACGAACCCGCTGTTGAACGGGCGATGCACCACGTATGTGGGAATGCTCTGGTCTGCGATACAATTGAGGTCGCCAAATATGTATGTTGGGAGAAAGGTCAAGAGGTGAAAGGTAGGCCGAAGGAAGTCGCGGAGAAGCGAGAACTCCCTGACCTCATGTGCAATCTTCAGCTGTTACGCTCGAAGGGACAATCATCCATAAAAGTGGGTTGATGACGGGTGGACGAAGCACCCACGGGTCTGGCAAGAAGTGGGAGGAAAAGGATGTACAAGGTCTGTTCTTCCTTGGCTAGACTAATACTTGCTCCTTCACACCGGATAACTCAGGCCTCGTCCGCCTCCGAGACAACCTCTTGGCACAGTTGCAAGAACTCAATCGCTCCAAGTCGCGTGGCAAGGCAGATGAAAACATCATTGCCGAAATAACCAGGTTGGAGAGTGCTATCTCGGTAACAAAGGACGATTTGGTTCGTATATCTACGTTTGCCTTGTCCCGGGGTCATTGTCTAACGACACGTCAGAGCGCCTTCAAACTGCGTCACAACGGCACAAAGGATGAGCTCAAGCATGTCGAGCGCGAACTTAAGAAACTTGCACCCGACTTCAAAAAGGTCAGGAACGACCAAACCTCAATTTTTTTGTCGATCCCACGATCTTCTTTTATGTAGGCTCAAACTGCGCATGTCACGCTCACTTCGCGCATATCAACGCTCCAGTCAGTTATTGACGAGGCTGAGCATGGCGTCTTTGCCTCTTTCTGCAGGAAGATCGGCGTCAATCACATCCGGGAGTATGAAGAACGGCAGCTCAGAGTGGCAGAGGAGGAGAGCCAAGCACGCAATCGATTCGATCAACAAATTGCGCGCTTGTCACACCAGTAAGCATGCCACCTTTGAATGACTCGAACATCTTGTACATGTCACTCGCTCACAGAATCCAGTTCGAGGAAGAGCAACTGCAACTCACGCAGAACAGACTGATGGTACTCAAGAAAACCCAAGAAGACGAGGAAACGAAAGTCGTCGAGCTGGAGGAGCAGAAACGTCAGATCCAAACCGAGATTACGTCGGGCCAAGAAGCGATCGAAAATCTCCGGCAAGAGCTCCAAGCACTCAATGAAGCACTGGAAGAGAAAAACAAGGTCGTCGAACAAGTGAAGAAAAGGCATGCACGCGCGGCCAAGGTCCTTGATCAGGCGCTGAAGGAGATTGGATCGATGGTACGTGCTTTCCCATCCGCGTTTCGTCGTTGATCTATGCCTGATTGATCTTAGAACGACGAGATCGAAAAGCTGGCGCTTGAACGGTCTTCGATGTATCGTAAATGTCGACTAGAGGACATGAAGTTGCCACTTATAGAAGGTCACTTGAAGAACGTACCTATGGAAGAGGTGAGAGCCGAAATTTACGGCCTCATTGACGTGCTGAAAACGTCGCAGAACCTACGCGATGAAGTAGCCATGGACGTTGATGAGGACGAGGACAGCACCCAGCGACCTCGGCAAGTCCAAGACTATGGCATCGAAGTTGACTTTGCTGCATTGAACGATGAGGAGCGCGCTGTAAGTTCACGTCGAGTGTCCGATCATGATGCATGAATTCAATGCTTGCAGAGCAACAATCAGGAAACCCTTTCTGAATTCGACGCGTCGATCTCCAAACTCAACGCAGACATCGAACGTATGGCACCCAACCTGAAAGCGATCGAAAGACTCGATGATGTCGAAGCCCGACTCGTTGAGACCGAACGAGAGGCGGAGAAGGCACGCAAGGATTCCAAGACGGCGAGAGATCAGTTTAATGAGATCAAGCGTCAGAGGTGCGTGGTTGTCGTTCATTGGAATTCCAATTGTCTTAGTCGTTGGTGGTAGATGTGAACTATTTAATAAGGCATACAATCATATCTCTGAACGGATCGATGAAGTATACAAGGACCTTACGAAGGGCAAGAGTGCCCCTATGGGAGGTGTGGCATACTTGAGTCTGGAGGACAGCGAGGTAATGCTACGGAGACTTGGTTGTCTGCTCGGGATATTGATTTTCACTTTCAATAGGAACCTTACAATGCTGGAATCAAGTATCATGCTATGCCGCCGATGAAACGGTTCCGGGATATGGAACAATTGTCCGGCGGTGAGAAGACAGTCGCTGCTCTCGCGTTGCTTTTTGCGATCCACGGGTGAGTTGCATTGGTGATATCTCGACGTGCCGATGTTCATTCTTGTCTCAGCTATCAGCCCGCCCCGTTCTTCGTCCTGGATGAAGTAGACGCAGCTCTAGACAATACCAACGTTGCCAAGATAGCCAACTACATTCGTTCTCAAGCATCGGACTTGTTCCAGTTCGTTGTTATCAGCCTTAAGGGCTCCTTATACGAGCGTGGTCACTCATTGGTTGGGATATACCGAGACCAGGATGTCAACAGTTCGAGAACGCTCACACTAGACGTAAGTCCCACTGAGCTTTATTCTTGTTCTACGATACTGATGTGCTATGAAGTTGACCCAGTACGATGAATGAAATAGAAAGGATGAGTCGCCTGCTCCAGTGTTTGCGTGGCGAGGTTCCTTGTCAATTTCGTGAGCGAAGAAAAAGACATGCACAAGCCACACTTGTGCAAGGCTTCGATGGTCTGACGGGAGGCCCCATTCGTCCAGAGAAATATAGTGATGGCGCAGCGAAGTAGACACTGAGCTGCGAACGTTCTTTTGCGACCTGCGTGATGATGACATTACATGTAGAAATCAACTTTTTTATATTGGACTCGGATGCGTAACTTGAAGACCGGGTTTGCGTACGGTACTACATGACTTGATTTTATTCTTTTGTTTAGCACGGTCCGCCTGCGCGGCGGTCTGGAGTGTGCGGTCAGTGATCGGGGCCTTCTCGTTAACCATGGATCCGATAAATGGAGTGATCGAGCTGAGAGTGCCTCCAAGCGACCTCTTGACATCATTCGTCTCATCGGAAATCTTCGTAGACAAGAGATTGATTGCGTGAACATAAATGCTCACGGCCATGGTCGTTCTCGAACATAAGATCCAGTACTCGCCGGCGGGTGAGCTTCCCAGACGGCCCGGGATTAGAAATTAAGAGCTTTCGGTAAACCATGAAATCTGGCTTCGATGGGTGACCCGAGAATGTCAAGAATACAGTCGAGATGCGAGATGCGGCCCAGGCGAAGAATCTGCAGCACCTTTCAAATGCGTTCGTCACGGCTGCACCGCGGCGTAGGCAATCAGCGCGTCAAGTCTTACACACCAGCGACCGCAGACTTATCATTCCCCTTATCATTGACACGCCAACTCATCCTAAGTACATACACGTGACTACAGAAAGGTGAAGACTCAAGACGGGCTTTTCAGTCAGCTGTCTATCCACGGCTTGCCACTCGGCTTTGACGGGCTGGTCATCAGACTACTATGAAACAGATAAGAAAATCTTGATTTACAGCACTTGAAAGCGAACTCCGAGCCTCCAAAGACATTTTAGAAGTGTCGAATGAAACCTAGCTATACTCTGGTGGAGCGACACTATGACGACCGGGAGGAGAGCTGTCCACTGGCACGCCTGGAGGGGGGACTGTCCATCCGAAACGTTCTGCAAGTGACTCGATGATTCTGTCGAGATTGTCGCTAGCTGCAGCATTGGGAGCTGCAGGAGGAGCAGGAGCTATGGGACTGGGGGCCTGGGGTGGCAAGGGAAGTGGGCGCACGCCTGTCGAACGCTGTGAGATGTGAGAAGCACTGGAACTTAACGTATTGCCAGTGTGCTTGTATGACATTGATGCGTTAGTGCTGTTCTGGTTCGGCAGAGAAGCCGGGATTGGTGCCATCGCTCTGAATTCTTCGATGGCATGCTCCTCTTCCTGGTTGGCGCTGCGACGACGGTGACGACGCAAGCAGAAGACACAAGCGAGAATCACAACAAGTCCCCCTATCACTCCTCCAACGACTCCGCCGATAAGGGAGGCTCGGCTTGAAGTCGTGGATTTGGAAGCGGAAATTACTGTAGGAGACAAGGGAGAACTGGACAAAGTAGGACTAGACGATGGCGTAACGACTAGATTTCTATTTTTAAAAGTGGCATGAGCGATGCTCCATGACGGCGGCGTTATCACAACAACTTACGGACAAAATGTAACTAATACACTCGCCTGTTGGTTTCGGTCAGTCAGCTATCTATCAGCGAAGCACAAACCAGACACACCCCGGGCACTGAGCACGTCACAATTCCGG
>JBBPOE010000324.1:0-30355 GCA_038091295.1 Tylopilus felleus | reverse complement strand
CATGGGATTACTTACAATTACTTGACATGCACTTTCACGTCACTTGTCAATTACTTAACAGCACTGTCTCCGATAAGTACAGAATAAGTACGTAAGTACGAGTAAGTAATGTGTTAATTTCCTGATGTATTGCAAGAAGGAGAGGGTGGCTATCGTGTTGCAACCTTCAGGAGGGGGGCGGTTGTGTTGCAAGAGGGAGAGGGCGGCTGTCGTATTGCAAGATCAGGAGGGGACTGTCGTGTTGCAAGAGATTTGGAGTAAGGCACGATTGGCGAGAGTAGCTATGCGGGATCATTGTATTGCAAGAGGGGAACAGGCGGAGGCTTTGCCGAACAACTTACAACTTGCAAACTGACGCGATAAACCTTCATCATCGACTTCTGTGCAACATCCTTCAACCTATTATCTTAAGGATACTTTGCAATAATTTTACTCTACCGCCTCTATTCTCAACCAGTCGTTCTTGTGGAACATTCTGCCCTTTCTTTACTCGGAGACATTTACCCGTATCACTCTCAATATCTGTTGCGCATTATACGTCCATTATCAGGTTCGTTACTTCACACCTCTCTTTCGGCTTCCTTCTCGACGGCTACTGCGACTCGACAAAGGCAGGGTCTTTACTTCGAGGATCGGCTGAGGTGTATGAGGAAAGACATGGCAATGAACGAAGGGGTAGCAGAGGTAGAACAGCCAGACGTTGACATAACGAATATATCTATCTCTAATTAGATCATCAGTGCAGGAGTAAACCACGGATACTAGCTATACAGGACTGAAAGTGTCATTACGTTTGATGGCCCGTCGAACTGATGTATGAAAAGAACAGGATGCTAGCTGGATCTTGTCTTCACTTGATGGTCTCTGTTCGTGGATGTGCAAGACCTATGTTTGCCATTAGAATCAACGTCACTTGGTAGTGGCTCTCAGAGGGACGTCCGTACTGTTCAAACTCAAGGAGGATCTGGGGCTGTCTTGCGTCAGACATACGCTCACAGCGACGCATCTTGCTGTACTAAAAAGGTGTCTCTTTTCCTTTAAGGAGCTGTACATGTACAGTGATATCGGTCACCACAAACCGATGTGATCTAAGGTCAACAGATCACAGGTTTCCTGCTGAAGCCATCTCCAATGAACTTGGCAGGTCGCGCCGGTATCATTCACCGATCATTCGGCCATTCCAACGACTATCTAACCGGGATCCGAGTAAGCATTAACGCCCAGGACAAAAGGTGCTTTGTAGACGAACGGACACGTGCGAGACTCTTGTGAGGTAACACCACAGCATACCAGGAGGAAACACCCTGTTCCTACCTCCAAGTTGAGAGTTGTAAACGCGGACCATTGGTGAGGATGTCGTCGTCGACAAAGCCCGGTGCGTGGTTGTCCTTAGTGATTGTTTGGTGCTGAAAATTCAGTCAGGCCACAATACTCTCAGAGTGGGCAACAAGATTCACCTCGTCCACTTCCGGACGACCTCGTCAACGGAGATGGCAGCTGTACGTGGCGTTTCGCCGCTGTACCTCACTTTATCCGTCTCGGTACCCAGCTCTGGGAGCGCGACTTCATTACATGTATTCCTCTTCGTTCATGTCGTCGAAGGGCCAGTGCGCCGCGATCTGAGCCCGTTCCTCCTCCGACTCGGCCTCCGCCAATCCATCCTCCTTCATCTTCTTGCTGATTGCCATGGCCGCTTCGTAGTGCTCGGCAAGCATCCAGCCCTCTGGCCCGAAGCCAATCACGACCCGGCACGCCTCTAGAGACTCATCCGCTTCTTTCTGTTCTGCATCCAGCTTCATTGTCTTGCGTACGTCATCGGGGTCGAACAAGACAGGACATGGCGAGCCTCCCCCCGTGAGCGTCTTCCAGTTCTCTGTTGCTTGTATCAGCGCAGCCTTCAGCGGGAGAGTTTCGCCGTCCCACGGGTCACTGGCGTGGCAGAAGAGGCGGCGGCGGAGCACGCCCACGGGGTCCGTCAATGCCTCGTAATGAAGCTCATTGTACTCCTCCGTGTTTTTGACGTAGTGGTAATGGACCAGGCGGCGACGGTAGAGTTCCATCTCTCCACTTTGCTGGGTTTCGTACAAGTCATTCAACTTCTCCGGTAGCGAAGGTCGCGTCATAGATTGCGAGCCAATATCATCGTGGTTCTGGAGCTGTTGCGGTATACCGGTGAGGAGAAACAGGGGTAGGGTCGAGGTGTGTTGCCAGTCGATCAGGCCGACGACGTGCAAGTTAGAGTCGGGCGACCTAGAAACGATGATCTTGCTCGGCTTGAGGTCGGGATGGCGGATGCGGAAATGATCGAGGGTCGGGGTCCTGGGGATGAGTGACGACGCGATGAGGAGATAGCGGTCCAGGTTCTCGATGTGATCTGACGGCGGCTGCTCCTGGTACTTGTAAGCCTCCCTTCTTACGCGCTGGAACGGCAACAGCGGTCGACCGAACCGCCGTAAATAAGCTACTTCCTTTTCGGCCCCTCTTACGAGGGCTGCTTCGGCACTTTCGTCTATAGTTATCAGTTAGTTTAAGGGAGTAATAATAAAAAGGCAGGGAGCGGCCTACATGGTCCTCGATCTAAGTCGAGCTGTGATCTCCTGCCATACCATAAACGCAGACTTGTATCTGGGCCGACGCAGAAACGCTTGTCCTCTAGTGTGATGCCCGGCCCGGTAGGCCAAGAGGCGCTCCCGGCTGCGTTCTCTAAGTCTTCAGTATAGTAAAGGCTTCCGCCAGCCGGGAAAGTGATCGACATCATCTTCGACTCGAGTTCAGCAAGCTGGCGTGAGATTGAAATGATTTCCCCTTCCTCTAGGTCAAACCATATGTCGTCTAAGTTGGTGCCTTGTACGAATTCCATGAGGATATACTCGGTCCCTGCCGCGTTGTCCGGCGTAGGTGAGTATCCGTGTACCTCAGGTATAGGCAACCCAAGGGAACGGAGTAAGGCCATAGTAGCCACTTCACTAGCGACAGCGAAGTACTTGGGAATCGTAGCCGGGTACGGGATACGCGCCACCATTCGGAAGCCACAGCGCATGGTAACGAGGAAGGTGCGGTTAAACCCACCCTCGGCTAGTTTTTCCAGGCGGATGATATCATCAGGACTCCGATCGACGGCCTCCGCTGCAAGTCGACGTAGCTCATCGACCTTGAAGACACGTCTGCGCTCTGCGTGGCGAAGGTCATCGTTGAAGCTGAACATGTTAGATTACGGGTTAGACATATACCCCATAGAATAACATGTATGAGACTTACATCCACCGCCCTGATGTATATTCAAAAAAGTCGCTAGGAGGATGCGCCATGATAGAGAACTCGCGACGTGGCTGCCAACGGGTCGGGGTGGCGATGGAGCTAGAGTAGGAAACGCGAAATGAACGCGGTGAGGAGCGAGGACGGCGCAGAGACAGCCAGACTGAAACTGCCGAGAAGTCGAAGACGACCCTCGCGCTCCAAAGACAGGGCATGCCAAGGGACGGAAGAAGGGACGGAAGAGACACCCAAGTCGACATACGTGACGGAGGATGCCAAGGAGAAGATTGAGCACGGGAGTGTGTAAGCGTGTGACTCAGCGTCACCGACTGAACACACATGTTGGGGAAATAATAATAATCATATCATATCGCATCCATTTTCTACTTTGTCCCTTTTTCGTTTTGGATTTCACTCGCATAATGATTTTATTCACGATCTACCATGGGCGACTGTGTTGTCTCGGATCATTTGGCTATGCCAACGAGTACCTAACCGGGATCCAATCATCCGAGTAAGCATTAGCGCCCAAGACAAAAGGCGCTTTGTAGACGAACCGAACGAACAGACACGTGCGTCTTGTGAGGCAACAACCACAGCATACCACGAGGAAACCAACACACCCCCGTTCCTTGGCGCCTCCAAGTCGAAAATTGCCAACGCGGACCATTGGTGAGGATGTCGTCTTCAACAAAGCCCGGTGCGTGGTTGTCCTTGGAAGTTGATTGTTTGATGCTGAAAATTTGGTCAGACCACAATGCCAGGGTGGTTCTTGCAGACGGCTCCGATGCGATGGTATTGACAGTCGCATTCCACCCTGACAGAATGCATGTTATCGACGGGACGGACGATGGGATTCGACGATGGCGGGTTGCAGATGGTCAAGTGATAGGCCGAAAGCAAACGGGAGTGGGCGTGAACGCCGTTTCCGTGTCAAAGGATTACAAGTGGGTAGTTTGTGGGACTCGTGAGGGAGCAAGCGTTTGGGATGCGGAGATCCAAGAAGAAGCAGTCAAAGTGGAGGGCGGAGAGGATGTGTATGCAGTCGACGTTGCGCCCGACTGCACCAAGTTTGCAACAGGGACTTCCGAGGGGAAACCGAACATTTGGAGCATCACAACCGGGGAGAGACTGGTTGGCCCACTCGAACTTGGCGGTCTTGTCAGTGGCATCAGGTTTTCTCCGGACGGCGAACGTATTGTCGCTGCCCGCGACAACTTCGAAGCTTCTATCCACATTTTCAATAGTCGCAACGGTGACCAGCTTATCTCCATCGAGAACCCAATGGATACCATGAGTCCGTTGACTCCCATTGCCTGGTCGATGGATGGTGAACGACTCTTCGCCACATCCAAAGACAGCAAAATCAAGTCCTTCGATGCATCCACCGGATCCCAACTGGCCGCATGGAAAATTCACGACAACAACGACTCGGAACGCATGTGTATCGCGGTCGCTGCAAACAACACATTCATTGCTTGCTCCGCCGGTCGTTTCGTCTCATTTTGGGACACTTCAACTCACACTCAAATAGGCATTGTCGAGGACAGTGATAATATCAAGTCTATTGCTTTGTCACCTGATGGCAGTCATCTCGCAAGTGGGTGTAGAGACTTGGGGAGGATCAACATCTGGGACCTCAGCAGTGTTCTCTCGGAGTCCTACCTCTCTACCAATGTAAGCACTGGATTCTTCAGCACGAGAATGCCAATTATTCATCAATACTTGTTTTTGCACCCATGCAACGTTCTTGTTCGACCTGACCCAGATCGTAAGTGGTCCTCGGTTTCAGTCACTCACAGTTCCGTTGCTTACCATTCTTATTGTTGTCTTCAGGCCCAAAATGTGAGTTCAGAAAAGGCGCAAGAACTATCGTTTATTCTGATTTACGTACAGGCAGCCGACGGTTCGCGTTCGAATCCTGCGAAAGGGGTGGCCGCCAGTCAAGACGACGACAATGCTCTCCTTGAGGTAAGAATGAGTGCGGCTCCTCCCTGGGGACACTGCGCTGACGGTGGTCACAGACCGAACTGCCATCGACTACATCGGCTCCTTTGTTCGATTACGATGAGGTAGGTAGTGAGATAGTCTTTTTTGCCTAGTGCTAACAGTACGTGGCAGCCACCCTCTCCAGCTTCGGATGATCGTCCTGTCGAGTCTGGTGTGCTACCACCGGACTCGTCCGAGGTTAACCCGCCCCTACCTCCTGGTCCACCAGTGACTTCATCCGTCGAGATGCTTGAGACTGCTGACCCAGAGCCGAATCCTGACAACACTTCGACACCCGAGGGAATCCAGCGCCGATCTCTCGGGGGCTGGTTCAGAAGAATGATGAAGAGGAATCCCAATCGGTCTCATCAAATACCCCCAGAGGATCTCCTCCAGACCGGCGTACCACAAGCAAAATCGCCGCCGTCAAACCAGAAAGCTTCGATAATAACCCCTGGTCAACGGATAAGGGTGAGTTTGCCCTGTTTATCTTTTTCTAGGGCACGGATATCTGACCACTTGGCTCAGCGGGTTGTACAGTGGATTGGTGATGAGCCGGCAGTTCGTTCATTGGTCTATTGGTGTATGAACGTCATGACTCATTGTTCTTCTCAGGAGCAAGCGACCCAGAAAACCCCTCCGGCGGGCGAGCAGTCCAAGGTCACTCCGTCTGTAGAACAGCCCAAGGCCACCACACAATTAGATGTTGACCCTGCCAATCCTCCCGATGACGCGAAACAAGAGTCCTCGGGTGTCCAACATACGATTGAGGTGATGGTATCCTTTATGCCCTCAGAACCGAAGGCTCACGTGAATTATTTTTAGCAACGACCTGGGAAACCGTCATGGCAAAAACTCGATTTATACTGTTCGATCTGGGTACCTTCATGGCTTTGTTGTGGCTGCACGGTCCATAGCGATGAAACGCGTTAAACGAGCGACGTCAAGTTGCGGACCACGATCGCCGCCGCGTTTGTTATAAGCACCTCTATCATTCTCGACCAGTCGTTCTCGTGGAATATTCTACGATTTCTTTGATTGGAGACATTTACCCGTATCACTATCAATATTATACGTCAATGATGAGGTTTGTACACCTCTCGGCTTCCTTCCCGACGGCTGCTACGACTCAGCAAAGGCAGGGTCTTTACTTCGAGGATCGCACAAAGGGGTGTATGAGGAAAGACATGGGATGAGCGAAGAGGTAGCGGAGGTAGAACAGCCGGACGTCGACATGACGAATATCTCTAATTGGATCATCAGTGCATGAGTAAACCACGGATACCAGATATACAAGACTGAAAGTGCCGTTACATTTTACGACCCGTCGAACTTGATGTATGAAAAGAACGGGATACTGGCTGGATCATCTCTTCGCTTGATGGTCTCCATTCATGGATGCACGTTAGCTATTAGAACCAGCATCACTTAGTAATGCCTCTCAGAGTGGACGTCCGTACTGTTCAAACTCAAGGAGGATCTGGGGCTTTCTCGCGTCAGATATACACCCACAGCAACGCAACTTGTTATACGGAAAAAGCGTCTCTTTTCCGTTGAGGAGCTGTATAGTGATATGTAGTCGTCGGTCACCGCACCACCGACGCGACCTAAAGTCAACAGACCAAATGCAATCGCAGGTTTCCTGTTGAAGCCGTCTTCAATGAACTTGGCATGTCGTGGTATCGTTCGCCAATCATTTGGCCATGCCAACGAGGACCTACTAGTAGCTGGGATTCGAGTAAGCATTACATAGCGCCTAGGACAAAAGGCGCTTTGTGGACGAGCCGAACGACCGGACACGTGCGCCCGTGGAAATTATCACACACCGTTCCTACCTCCAAGTCGAAAGTTGCAAACACGGACCATTGGTGAGGATGTCGTCGTCGACAAAGCCTGGTGTGTGGTGGTTCTCAGGAGTAATGCGCAATACTGACAATTTAGTTAGGCCATAACACGAAAATGGTTCTTGAAGGCGGTGCTGGTGCGGTATGGGCAGTCGCTTTCCACCCTGACGGAAAGCATTTCTTCGATGGGACGAGCGAAGTGATCCGACGATGGCGAGTGGCGGACAGGCAAGAACTAGGAAAGCAAACAGGAATGGACGTGAATGCGATTTCTGTGTCGATGGATCAGAAGTGGGTAGTCTGTGGAACTGAAAACGGAGCCAGTATATGGGACGCGGAACTCCGGAAAAAGGTCGTCGAGGTGGAGAGGATGCATGTGATTTCAGTCGACGTTGCACCTGACTGCACCAGGTTTGCCACTGGGACTACCCAGGGGCAAGCGAACATCTGGAGTATCACGACCGGGGAGAGACTGGTTGGCCCACTCAAACACGACAGTTCTGTCAATGGCATCAGCTTTTCCCCGGACAGCGAACTTATTGCCACTGCCTGCGAAAAAGACCCGCCCATCCGTATTTTCAATACTCGCAATGGTGACCAGCTCATCTCCATCGAGAACTCGACGTCTACCAAAAATCCGTTGACTCCCATTGCCTGGTCGATGGATGGTGAACGACTCTTCGCCACATCCAAAGACAACAAAATCAAGTCCTTTGATGCATCCACCGGATCCCAACTGGCCGAATGGAAAATTCACGACAACAACGACTCGGATCGCATGTCTATTGCAGTCGCTGCAAACAACACATTCATTGCTTGCTGCGCCGGTCGTTTCGTCTCATTTTGGGATACTTCAGCTCACACTCAAATAGGCATTGTCGAGGACAGTGAGAATATCAAGTCTATTACCTTGTCACCTGATGGTTGTCGTCTCGCAAGTGGGTCTAGAGAGTCGGGGAGGATCATCATCTGGGACCTTAGCAGTGTTCTCGAGGAGTCCTACATCTCTACCAATGTAAGTACTGGATTCTTCAGCACGAGAATACCATTGATTCATCAATCCTTCTTTCCGCACCCATGCAACGTTCTTGTTCGACCTGACCCTAGAACGTAAGTGGTCGTCGGTTTCAGTCACGACAGTTCTATCACTTAACCTTTTCCTTCTTATCTTCAGACCCAAGATGCAAGTTCAGAGAGGGTCCAAGATCAACCTGATCCCCAACACGAAGAGCCATCACCAAACCAGGACGAAGATCCAAACTCTCTCAAGGTAGCCGAACCATCCCCCAGCTGAAAGAGCCACTTGACTCTACTTCATGTACAGATTGTCGACGCGCCAGGTGATGGATCACATCCCGATTCTCCGGAGCAGGCGACGGGCGCTCGAGACGATGACGACGCTCTCCTCGAGGTCAGAATCAATATGGCTTTTCCCCAGAGACTGCGCTGACAGTGGTAACAGACGGATGTGCCACCAACCGCATCGGTCCCGGGCCCATTATTCGACTACGAGGAGGAGGTAGGTCACGATGGTCAGAGGGTCATCTTTGCCTCGTGTTAACAATACATGTAGCCTCCCTCTCCGGCGTCAGTTGAACATGCTCTCGAGTCCGGTGTATTACCCCCAGACTCATCCCAAGTCGACCCGCACCCGCCTCCCGGCCCAACGTTGACCTCGTCTGTCGAGACGCATGACCCAGAATCAAAACCTGACAATGCCGTGTCATCCGAGAGAACTCAACGTCGAACTCTTGGGGGGTGGTTCCGAACGACGATGAGGCGGGGCAAACTCAATCAGACACCTCATCAAATACGCTCAGAGGACTCTCCCCAGCCCGCCGGTACATCCCAACCGAAAGCATCGCCATCAAATAAGAAATCTTCGACGTTGTCTCCCGGTCAGCGGATAAGAGTGAGTGTGCCTCTTTTGTCTGTTTCTAGGGGACAACATATCTGACCACTCGGCTCAGCGTGTTGTAATGTGGATCGGTGATGATGGACCATCGGTTCGTTCATTTGTCTATTCATTGATGAACATCGTGACTGATCATTCTTTACAGCAGGAGGAAGCGACCCGAGAGTCCCCTCCGTCAGGAGAACCGCCCCAGTCTGAGGAGCAGCCCAAGGCCACCGCAAAATCAGAGGCCGAACCTGCAAATCCTCCCGACGACGCGAAACATGAGTCCTCGGGTGCCCAACGCCACGTAGAGGTGATAACATACCTGGCGCGGTGAAAAGCTGAGACTCATATTAATTCTTATAGCCAGGACTTGAAAAACCATCATCGCGCAGAATCAATTTTTCGATCTTGGTACCTTCATGGTTTTGTTGTGGCCATGCGGTATACAGTGATGAAACACGTTAAACGAGCGACGTCAAGTTGGGGCAGACGATCGCAATATGTATTCTAGGCACGTCTATTGTTTTCGACCACACTCTGCATTTTTCCTGGAGACATTTACCTGTATCACTCTGTATTCACTGTACATCGACGATCATATATTGCAGTATGTTAGTTAAGTACATGAGTCTAATGGCATTACATAGCAGAACGGCCATGTAGATGGCTGCGTGGTATTCAATTCCGAGTCTTGTCTGAATTACATCCTTGAAGGAGGGAACGAAACCGTCGCAAGAAAGTGCATCGGTTTCTCGAGCCTGGCTTCAATTAGGTCGCGGCGTGGCCTTGTAGGTGACGAATTCTTCTCAGTAGAGGTATCGGCCTCATTGCGGTTCTCATCCTTAGAGAATAGCCAAATCACCCTCACGCCCATGAGCACGAACATAACGATAACCATACATTGTATTGTGATGGGACCATATGTGGATCGTCGTAAGTTCGCGAGTAAAAGGCCATGATGACTCCCTTCCCTCGGACTCAGAGTCGGTCACGCCTCGGACCCGTCGATATCGTTGACTCTGGTGAGTAGATGGTCAAGAAACTGGTACCTGACAGAAATAGATAGTTGCACCTGAATACAAGCAGGTGGTAGCCTGGGACAGTACATGGTCCGCCTTCTTTAGCTCGCATGATCATCGTTAAGCTCGTGGCATGGGTCATCTTGAAACACCTTAGTTAATTCATGCATTTACTTCGCATTGGAGATAACTCTCTTACTTTCTGGCCCAGACGATCCTTTTTTGGTTGACAATCAACGACCTCCGTGTCAGTGGGCGGTATATTGAGATCGACAGTTTGAATGACCAGTCCTCCCAAATGATGGTTACGTCGTCAAATTCCGCACACTCCATTTTGTTACGCCAGGAACGAGGTGGAAAAGAGTAACGACCGCTTTCAGGGTCGATGGCAAATTGCGAGACGTGCACGGACTTGTTATGCCTATGGTCCTCAAAGACTCAATCTTCCGTTGGATCCGATAGCAACGTACATGACCGTCGTCGGACGTCCTGCCCACGAGCGCTTGAATAAGAAGGGGAGACGCCCTGTGTCAGGTTTAATGTCATGTATGTAGTACTGGGCTGGATATATGCGGAATCTACATACCTTGCCATGCAAGCCATGGTTACTGTAACCGCAAGGCTTTGAAATGGGTGACTAGAGCGAGCTGCCTTGTTAGTCCAGACCTAGATCGTCATCGTTGACGGCGGAAAATATACCATCGACAGTACCATTTTTCCGGATTCTGCGCGCGCTGATGTACGGGGGAAATAATTAGGGATACTGAGTTTGCATTCGAATCTCAGACTTGCGCTTGTCAACGACCTTGTGAGGATGACGTGGCCGCCTATCGAATGACAAACTCCAAGACGAGTATGGTCGGATTGGCAGCCCACGGAGATTTCGAATGCTCGGATGCATCCGATGGCTCGAGATAAGGAGAGTCTCGACTGGTTCACATGAAGTTGAAGGACAGATTGTAAGTAGCGAGGGCGAGGATGACGAGATGTACTCGACGGTCTGCGTTCGTAGATCTGCCAGGCGTACGTTTGCTATTAAAATCAGTATTACTAGTACTGTGACTAGCGATAGTCGGGAGTCGGCATTTAAACTGTCATGTATGTTCTGATGGTCAGTGCAGGAGTAAACCGCAAGGACCTTTCGCACCCAGCCGTTCAGGTCTGAAATGTGGGCCACCTGTTAGGTTAGAACTTCGAACTTGATGCGTGAAAAGACTGGGATGCTGGTTGAATCCTCACTTCACTGGACGGCCTGCGTTCATGGATGTGCAAGACGTACGTTTGCTATTAGAATCAGCATCACATTGTTTACAAGTGCCGCTCAGCGTTGACGTTCAGCCTGAGACTGTTCAAATTCGGGGAATCTATCTTCAGAATCTGGAGCCTTCTCGCGTCAGATATACACTCACGGCGACGCAACTCAATACGTCGACTTTCAAGTTGTCTCTTTTTTGATGAGCTGTCCAATGGCAGTCAGTCAGTGTTACGCCCGCAGCCCAAAGTCAACAGATCGAGACATACATGATGAGGAATCTCAATCGAGTTCTCTGCTAGGACCACCTTGAATGAACTGAACAATTCGCGGCAGCATTCACCGATTACTTGATCATCCCAACGAAGAGCTAACTGGGATCCCAGTAGAGTATGAGCGCCCTGCACAAAGAGGCGCTTTGTAAACAAACCGAATCAACGGACACGTGCGTCTGTGAGTTAACACTGCTGCCAGTCTTGCATACCACGAGGACGCCAACATAGCCCGCTCCTTAACGCCTCCAAATCGAAAGTTGCAAGTGCGGACCATTGGTGAGGATGTCGTCGATAAAACCCGGTGCGTAGCAGTCCTCAGAGGCGATTTACGGTACTCAAAATTCAGTCAGACCATGGTGCAAAAGTTGTTCTTGAAACCGGCTCTGATGTAGTATGGGCAGTCGCTTTCCACCCTGACGGCATACATGTTTTCGGCGGGACGAGCAGTGAGATCCGACGATGGCGACTTTCGGTTGGCGAAGAAGTAGGAAAGCAGACGGGGATGAACATGAACGCCATTTCATTGTCGATGGATCACAGGTGTGTGGTGTGTGGGCATGCTCGGGGAGCAAGCGTTTGGGACGCAGAGATCCGCGGAAAACTCGTTGAGGTGGAGAGCGGAGAGCATGTATATGCAGTCGACGTTGCGCCTGACTGCACCAGGTTCGCCACTGGGACTCGGGGGACGAAAGCAAGCATATGGAGCATCACGACAGGGCAAAGATTGGTTGGCCCACTCGAACTTGGCGGTGATGTCGACGCAATCAAGTTCTCGCCGGATGGTGGACGTATAGCCATTATCTACTACAGCTCGTCTGAGTCTGGCATCCAGATCTTCAACAGTCGCGACGGTGACAAGCTCATTTTCATCGAGAATTCACTCCCTCCCTTCAACTTGTTGACTCTCCTTGCCTGGTCAATGGATAGCCAACAGCTCTTCGCCATATCTACAGGTCGCAAAATCAAGTCGTTCGATTCATCAACCGGATCCCAGCTAGCTGAATGGCAAATTCATGAAAACAATGACGACGATCCCATGTCTATTGCACTCGCTTCAAACAACACATTCATTGCTTCATGCTCTGGTCGTTCCGTCTCGTTTTGGGATACTTCGACTCACAGCCAAATAGGGATTGTCGAGGACACTGAGAAGATGCGGTCTATTGCCTTGTCGCCCGATGGTGGTCGTCTCGTAGCTGGATCTAGTGAGTCAGGGAGAATTATCATCTGGGATCTCAGTGGTATTCTCCCGCAGTCCTACCTTTCTACCAATGTAAGCACTAGATTCCTCATCTCGAGAATACCATTTATTCATCGATTTTCGTTTCCACATGCGTGCGAAATCCTTGTTCGACTTGACCCCAGAACGTAAGTGGTCATCGGTTTCAGTCATCGGTAGTTATATTGCTTACATCTCTGTTGTTGTCTTCAGACCCAAAAGGCGAGCTCAGAAAAGGCTCGAGATCTACCGTTGATTCTGATTTATGTACAGGCCGTTGACCAGCAAGATGATGGATCACGTTCCAATCCTCCCGAGCAGGTGGCCGACGGTCAAGATGATGACGCTCTCCTCCAGGTAAGAATGAGTACGGTTCCTTTCCGAAGACATTGCGCTGACCGTGGTAACAGACCGAGCTGCCGCTGAGCAAATCGGCCCCATTATTTGACTACGATGAAGTAGGTAACAAGATAGTCTTCCCTGCCTCGTGTTAACAGCACGTGGTAGCCACCCACTCCAGCTTCGGATTATTGTCCTGACGAATCCAGTGCGCTACCACGGGACTTCTCCGAGGTTCACTCGGACCCATCTCCCGGTCCACCAGTGACCTCGCCCGTCGACATGCCTCAGGCTGACTTGACCCCGAACCCTGACACCGCCGAACCATCCGAGAGAATTCAACGCCGACCTTTTTGGGGCTGGTTCACAACGATAATGAAGCGGAGCAATCACAATCGGATGCCTTATCCAACGCGCTCAGAGGAATCCCAGACGAATACACCACAAACAAAAGTAACACCCTCGAATGAACAACCCTCGATGATGTCCCCCGCGCAGCGGGTAAAAGTGAGTGTACTCTTTCTTCTCCTTGATAAGGCATGGATATCTGACCAGTCGGCTCAGCGGACGGTTACAAAGTCCACTATTAGACCTCAGGTTCGTTGACGCCTCAATCCGTTTTGATCATTAATGTTATTCGTTTACAGAGGAAAAAGCCTGTCCAAAAACCTGCTGCGTCGAGCGAACCGCCGAAGGCCGCACCGCGTTCAGAAAGCGCTCCTGCCAATGGTCCTGACGACGCGAAACATGAGTCCTCGGGTGCCCAACACAACATTGAGGTGATGGTGTACTTGGTGTGCTCGTAAGCTGAGGCTCACACGTTTATTTCTGCAGCAAGGGCCTGAAGAATCGTCATGGCACAAAATGTACTTTTCCTGTTGGATCTGGGTACCTCCATGGATTTGTTGTGGCCGCACAGGCCATAGTGGTGAAACGCGTTAAGCGAGATATCCTGCTGTGGACGACGATCGCAATATCTACTATAGACTTCCTATCGTTCTCGACCAGTCGTTTCTGTGGAATATTCTGCATCTTCACTGGAAACATCTACCTGTATCATCCTCAATGTCTATTGCATACTATACTGTGATCATATATTTATATTATTAGCTCGGTCAAGTAGTGTGGAGACTATATATCGGCGGCACATAGCAGACAATCGCGAGCATGCCCAGATCGCATCAACGACAAAAAAAAACTCACCTGTGCATCGAAAACACGCTGCGAGACGCACACGAGCACATTCGTTGAAATGCTCCTCTCCCTTCGCATCCACGTCTCTTTTCGGCCCATCGTTTTCCTTTCCGCCCTAGCATGCAAGTGTAATCCATGTAAACCGCCCTGCAGAGCGAAGTGTCTCTACTCAAGTGATAGACTCTTCCAGGTGCTTGAAACGTCCATAACGGTCGTGCGTACGCCAAGTTCGATATCGCCGCGAGCACGATAGAGATGGGTTGAGCACGATAGAGATGGGTTGAGTGCGATTTGAGAGAGGACCCAGCTGATGGACCGGAGATGAAGTCGATCCTGGAGATCTGCGGTGTGACAGTGCGCAAAATCATGAACCCATACCCCCGACGGGCGTTCAGCTCGGATGTTGGGGACCCGAATCAGGGGTAGATGTGGGCGAAAATACTGAAAAATATAGTACAAGAGAGAGGAGACATGAATATGGTGCGGTATCCGTCCACCACTACATTATCTTCAGAGTCCTTGATGTGTTCGGCAAGGATCGAGCACTGCGTGCGAGTCATGGGGATTCGCTCGTCCAACTTGAAGCCTTGACGTTTTTAGGTTTGCGCTCACTTCGCTGTCAATCGAGGATTTCGACCTGGTAAACGGAATATATCTGCTTGAGGGCCACGACTGTGACGTTACGACCAAAGGAACATTTTGAGGAACGATATGGCGGTGGCTGTTGCCATGTCCCGTGTTTGGAAGGGCCGTGGGGGAACACGACATTGGCAACCCCCCTGGGGTTCGTTCCCGTCCAAACGAGTCCTACTGTAAACAAGGATCAGTTGGCGCTGCTGCGACATACCTTGGAGGGCATGCACATCGGCCCGATTCCCACCCACCAGCTTGTCGCAGTTCACCTTCCCCCCGGAGATTCAACACAATGCCGTGCTACATTGCGCTGCGAACACGAGCGAGCACGCGTACTGTCGCGCGAAGTGGTCAAAAAGCAAGCGGCAGACGAAATTCACCCACGAGTCAAGACCTTGCATCGTACATACCGACGATAAGCCTCGACCTAACAGCCGCCCCCAGGACATGGGAGATCTTCTCCCCCAGCTCGGACCAGAGATCGGTATAAGTCCGCGTTCACGTCCAAATTGTTGTGCGGCGCCGACCGATCAAGGCTGGCTAAGAGCTCGCAGAGGTAGAGCAACCCGACGTTGAAATCACTAATACCTGTAATAGGATTACCATGCGAGAGTAAACCATGAAGACCGGGAGCCTATGTTACAGAAGACCGGGATGCTGCTTGGATTATCCCTTTACTTGATGGTCTGCGTTCGTGGACGTGCAAGGCTGTTAGAATCAGTATGTAGTAGTGGCATCTCAGAGTCGACATTCCAAATTCGAGGAGTCTATAACTTTCAAAGGGTCTGGGCCTTCTCGCAACAGACATACGCTCACAGCGACACAACTTGCTTTCTTGAAAAAGCGCCTGTTTTTCGATGAGCTGTCCAGTCATGACACCAACCGGTGCAGCCTGAAGCCAAAAGATGTATACACGATGAGCAGTCTCAAGTTCCCTGGTAGGACTGCCTGGAATGAACTTGGCAGGTCACGGCAGCATTTGTCGGTTATCTAACTGGGATCCGAGTAAGCATGAGCGCCCAGGCCACGAGGCGCTTTGTAAACAAACTGAATGAACGGACACGCATTGTGAGCTACCACTGCTACGTACCGGAGCAAACCAACACCCCCCGTTCCTTGACGCCTCTAAGTTGAAACCTCCCAGCGCGGACCATTGGTGAAGATGTCGTCGACAAAGCCTGGTGTGTGGTAGTTCTCAAAAGTGATTGTACGATGTTGACAACGAAGTCAGACCATAGGGAAAAAATGGTTCTTGAAACCGACTCCAATAAAGTATGGACGGTGGCATTCCACCCTGACGCAATACATGTTTTTGGCGGGATGGATGATGGGATTCGACGATGGCGACTTGCAGATGGTCAAGAAGTAGGAAAGCAAACGGGAATGGACTTGAACGCCATTTCTATGTCAAGGGATCACAAATGGGTGGTATGTGGGACTAGTAGGACGGGAGCGAGTGTTTGGGACACAGAGCTCCGCGAAAAGGTCATTGAGGTGGAGGGTGCAGAGAATGTGTACGCAGTCGACGTTGCGTCCGACTGCACCAGGTTTGCCACCGGGACTGGCAACAGGAAAGTGACCATCTGGAGCATCACGACCGGGGAGAGACTGGTTGGCCCACTCGAACATGGCGGTTATGTGAGGGGGGTCAAGTTTTCTCCGGATGGCGGACGTCTCGCCACTGCCTGTTCCCTCGACTCGACCATCCGTATCTTCAATGCTCACAACGGCAACCAGCTCATCTCCATCAAGAACCCAGTGCCCGGGCAGAATTCGTTCATTCCTATTGCCTGGTTGATGGACGGCGAACGATTCTTGACCACAGCCACAGACAGCAAAATCAAGTTGTTCAATTCATCCACTGGATCCCAACTGGTCGAATGGAAAATTCACGACAACGACGATAATCACGTCTCTATCGCACTCGATGCAAACAATAAATTCATTGCTTCCTGCGCTGGTCGTTTCGTCTCATTCTGGGACAGTTCCACTCATACTCAAATAGGCATTAATATTGTCGAGGACACTGACAAGATACGGTCTATTGCCTTGTCTCCCGATGGTAGTCGTCTCGCAAGTGGATCTAATGACTCGGGGAGAATAAATATATGGGATCTCCACGGTATTCTTCCGGGATCCTACCTCTCTACCAATGTAAGCATTACATTCCTCAGCTCGAGAACTTGAATAATGTTTGTTCATCGATCCTTGTTCGACTTCCAGAATGTAAGTAGTCATCGCTACCAGTCACCGACAGTTCTATCTCAACATTCGTGTCGTCTTCAGACCCAAAATGTGAGTTCAGAAAAGGCTCAAAATCTACCGTCGATTCATGTACAAGCTGTTTGACCAACAGGATAATGGATCACGTTCCGATCCTCCGGAGCAGGTGGCTGACGGTCAAGATGATGACGCTCTCCTCCAGGTAAGAACGAGTACGGCTCCTTCCCGAAGACATTGCGCTGACGGTGGTAACAGACCGAACTGCCACCAAGCAAATCGGCCGCGTTGTTTGATTATGATGAGGTAGGTAGTACCGAGATGGTCTTCTCTGCTTCGTGTTAACAACTTCAACACGCGGTAGCCTCCCTCTCCGGCGTTGGACGAACGTCCTCTCGACCCTGGTGCGCCACCACCGGACTCATCCGACGTAAACCAGCACCCGCCTTTCGAACCACCCGTAACCTCGGCTATCGAGATGCCTCAGGCGGACCCAACGCTGAATCCTGACAATGCCGACACACCCGAAGGAACTCAACGCCGAACGCGCAGAGGGTGGTTTGGAAGAATGATACAGAGGAGTCGCAACCGGATACCTGATCAAATACCTTTGGAAGATCCCAGTCGCAATCGGATGCCTGATCCCATGCCCTCAGCGGGTCCCAGTCACAGTCGGATACCTTTGGACCAAATACCCCCACAGGATCCCCTTCCGACCGGTACGCCGCAAGCAATAGCGCCGCCATTCAACAAGAAATCTTCGACGCTGGCCCCCGGTCAGCGAATAAGAGTGAGCCTCCCTTTCTTCGTCGGTGGTGCGCAGTTATCTGACCACTTGACTCAGCGGGCTGAATGGTGGTGGGATGAAGAGGTTCGTTCGATTGTCTATCCATCTATAAACATGGTGATTTAGTGCTCTTCACAGGACGAGGCGCCTCCATCCTTTTGGATCTCGATGCCTTCATGGATGTGTTGTGGCCGTAGTGACCGAACGGGCCATAATGCTGAAACGAGTTGAACAAGCCTCGTCAAATTGAAGCCGACGACGGCGATATCCACTGTAGGCACTCGTTGTCGTTCTCGGGGAACATTCTGTCTTCCCTGGAGACATTTACCTGTGTCGCTCTCGATCTTATGCATGCTGTAATTCGACTCTCATATAATTCTAAATACCACATGTGCACGTCCATCTGATCTCGTTGCACATGATGCATGATGTGCCATCCAAGTTGTTAAAAACACGATCCACAGTTCATCATCATACCCGGTTGCAGTTGCCCCGCGGCACCTTTCTCCTTCTACACACCGACCCCCCGCGATAGAAAAAAGTAAAGCGTTTATGATATATTTTTTACGTCTTTGCAACAAATACTGATGTATAACACACGGACGTACCCCCAACTCCCCGATCACGCGTACGACGCTGCCTCCGACGTGGCTCGACCAAACACATCCTTTTCGTCCTTGACGAACGCGCGCGTACACTGTGCCATCGTAACAGATCTAAACGGGCATGTGTCAGTATTTGCGGACCACGGTTAACGACCGGTACGTACGCGCGCGAGATGGGATCTGTTTGATAAAAGTTGGTGATGGGCTTCTTGAACGCCTCGCCAGACACCTTGGCACCCGCAGTCGTGGCTGCCAGTGTCTTGAGACCTGCGAGAGCCACGTCCACCGATGTCCGCTCCGTCATGTCGTACCGTACCAACGTGGGTGATATCTCCCACAGACGGTCCCTTAGACTTAGTACGTCATCGTAGGGTAGTGGAGTGCCAACGATTTCGGAGAGGGCACTGTGAAAAGAGCGGTGTGGTTAACAGAGTACAGTAGGTCGTCAAGATGCAAGTGCGCACCGAATGATCTTCCAGTCTTCTCGCGAGGCACCTGGTGGAGGGACTGCAGCACGCCCGAGTTGTGACCGTCCTTCCGTGTTCACCCACGTCACTGATTTCTCCGTGTACGCGACACCAGGCAAGCACACGTCCGCAAGCGACGCGCCTAAATCACCGTGGTGACCTTGATATACCACGAATGCATCACGTGGGATCGATTTAGGGTCGACTTCGTCAGCATTGAGTAGGTAGATGAATTTGGGCTTCGTCGTCGTCGCCTTCTTCGAGGCCACGAAACCGATTTCGTAGGCAGCAGGTCTAGATGCAATCTATGCCATATATTTCAATGAAGAGGTTGCCCACAATGCGACTCATGGGACCTACCCGGTGAAGAACAGAGAAACCGTTCCATTCGGGGGTAATGAGGGTGCTCTTGTTCTTCTCGACGAATTTAGCAAGGGCGTTGTATGCCACGGCACCATCAGGGTGCTCTGAGAGTCCACTACCGACGATGATCAACGGTCTCTTCGCGGTCTTGAATGTCTCAGCAAATGCACCCTTGCCGGCGACAAAGTCAGCGAGTGCTTTGGCGTCCGCACCGAGGTAGTCGTAGCCATACGTTGTATCTGCAGGTTCGCCGATGAGGCCGACCTCAAGACCTGTATGTAGCCAGCTCTTTCGGATACGTGAGTTTAGGACAGCGGCCTCGTGACGAGGGTTAGTGCCAACGAGAAGGATGACGTCAGCGCTCTCTATACCAGGGATCGTAGCATTGAAGAGATAATTTGACCGTACATCGACACCGTGAGGAGGTGGTACGTTGCCATTTACTTGATCGACAACGAGGTTGTCGGAGCCCAACCGGTTGACAAAGTCTTTGAGGGCAACGAGGGATTCCGTATCTGCCAGGTGGCCAGCCACAGCCTGAATTTCGTCGTCCTTGGCACCCGAGGCCGTCAAGCCATCTACAATCCTCTGTAATGCCTCTTCCCAGGTCGCTGGGACGAACCGGTCGCCTTCCTTGATCAGAGGGGTCGTCAAGCGCTGGAACTTGAGGCCATCGTAAGCGTAACGGGTCTTGTCGCTGATCCACTCCTCGTTCACGTCGTCGCTGGTACGTGGTTGTATCCGCATAACTTCTACACCCCGAGAGTCGACACGAATATTTGAGCCAACAGCATCTAAAACGTCTATAGATTCCGTGTTCTTGAGTTCCCATGGGCGCGCGTGGAAAGCGTAAGGTTTGCTCGTCAATGCTCCGACAGGGCAGAGGTCGATGATGTTGCCGGAGAGCTCCGAATCCATCGTTTTCTCGACGTACATGCCGATTTGCATGTCGTTTCCGCGACCCGTTGTACCCAGATCTTCGACACCTGCCACCTCGTTCGCGAAGCGGACGCAACGCGTACATTGGATACAGCGGTTCATAGAGGTCTTTACGAGAGGTCCAAGGTCCTTGTTCTCTACGGCACGCTTTCCGGTGATTTCGTGGAAACGTGTACGGTCAGAACCGTAACGCATCGACTGGTCTTGCAGGTCGCATTCACCACCTTGATCGCAGATGGGACAATCTAGTGGATGGTTGGCCAAGAGGAACTCCATGACACCCTCACTGTGAAAATTAGAACCGTGAAGCCGACGTCTCTCATAAGACTCACCGAGCTTCATGGACGAGGGGTGTGTTGGTGAAAACCTTGGTACCAGGCATTGCTGGCATTGCGCTACACGATATCGTGAACATATACCAGGCGAGACGAAGTGATATGCTCACCATGACGCGACCGGTTTGGGTGACCGCTCAACCTCCACCAGACACATACTACATCGACCAACGTCACGCGGAATGTTCGCCCCTCAGAATAATTTAACTCACCGGCAGTTACCAGCAATTGCGAGTCTGAAAAGGCACGTGAGTCCAAAATTAGTAGGACCGATGGCGTACTAACCTGTCATGGTAGCAGAATCTTGACTAGAATTAGGACGCGATAGTCGGCAAATATAAACCAACAAACTCACCGGGGAACGACAGAACCAGCGGCTTCGCATGCCTGAATCAAAGCAGAGCCTATTCACCTCTCAATCCAAGGTCTGAGTGTTCATATGTTTGCCACAAACCAACCTTGTGGGACGGTGACTTCCTTGCCATCAACCGTGAGCGTTATATCCTGCCGACGCGCGGAGGTCGATGATATTGATCTGCGGCCTGTGTCGCGCCATCCCTTTAGCAAACAAATGACACCGACACACAACCGTACGATACCTTTTGGTGATGAACCGTAGCAGGCAACCTTTCCGAGTCGCCCCGTGGAGGTCGGCCGGGAGACGAGCCTGAGCATGCTAATAGGAGATGCCGATTATTGAGAAAAAGAGCGGGAGAAAAAGCCAACGGAGAGCGTTATGACGTTGGCTTTTTCCGTCGATTTGTGAGATATTCGGTGCTCGTCACAGCACACCGCGACCAAACGAAATGGCTCTACCCGTAATTTCACGCGGAGATTCATTTTGACAGCAGTTGCCACGCTGCCGAATGGGCTAATAGGCATTTGTAGGTCCAAATATTATTGGTAGACTATATATAGTGTAGCTTAATAGTCCTTGGGCGTTCAATCACTGTCGTCCAGCTATAAATCTCGTGGCTTTACTGACCGAAAAGAACGGTACATCTCAAAGACGCGCTAGTAAGTTCATCTTCAGTTACGTCTAGTAACCCGTAATTGATGACGAGGCCACTAAAGTCATCCCAGCACAAGGCATTACGGGAAGGCAATACTGCTATGTACCATGTTTTGGACGACACGTACCGCAATCTGGGTAAAGCTTACACGCTCACCAAGACTTGCGACGACCTGCAAAACACATGTTGAGTGAGGCTTGGAAGCGCAAATCGTATCGCGAGATCCGCAGGCTTGGTGCGTCTGCATCGTCTTTCCCCCATTACCTGGTATGAACCTATGTCCGACCGTCCGTCTAGCTATCCTGCAAGGCCACGCAACCACACCAAATTACGTTGATCCGGTCCTTCCAGGTCAGTTCTTTCATTTCGTCTTGACCATCCGAAACCACTACCTTTGCCTAGATATTCGTCAGCGTCTTTCGAGACAGAATACCGGGGCGTCGCTGTGGAAGAAGCCTTGTACGAGTATTTGACACACAACATGTCTATGTTCAAAAACGGGACAGGTGGCTCGTATTTCGCCAACACCCGTCCCATGATTCAGAGCTCAGGCACCGGCAAGTCAAGGCTGCTCCTCGAAGTAAGTCCCTACCGACCATTCATGTGCCTGTTGTTGATCGAATTCCCAAGTTGTGGGAAAAGGATGTCATCGTACTTTACATGAACCTGCGCGATGGGAACGACTGCACAGGTTTCCCCGCCCAAAACAGAATTCCTTCGAAATTCTGTACAATGACGGAGACTCAGTACAAATTCATGTGCCTCACTTTCTTCACCGCTTTTCGTGACGCTTGAAGAACATCTTTCGACATTGCTCGCCTCGGATACTGGCAAGGCAGACGTAAAGAATTGGGTTTGACGGATGTGTAGCCTCAGCTGTCCCGCTAGGTTGACTGCGAGGGAAGAATTTTCACCAAGGTCAACACAAAATATCCCGAGGTCTGGATCAACCTTAGAGGCTCGACTAGTTGTTTTTCCTCAGCTCCTCGAGCATACATCCCATTCAGGTAAATATACCTATTTTCGGCAGAAAACAATTGGCTAATTACACCCCAAAATTACTATCGAAAGATCTTTCCGCGGCGCTCGAATGAGCCCGGGGTGGTGATTGCGATCGATGAAGCGCAGGTCCTCACTGCCCAAGTGCTCTCTACCGTGCAGGGTCTCTCGACGGAGATCTGCGCGATGCGGCAGTGGTGGACTGCCAGCTGATCCCCGTCAGCTGGCTCGAATTCGTCTTTGGAAAACAGATACAGTGGAAGGATCTCTCATTCGCGAACGCTTTCAAGATGCTTTTCCTCATTGGATCTCTATGACGGGTATCATTGCCGAATCCGGAGACAATGATCATATCGAGTCAGTTTATCCTTACAACACGTCTACCTCGACTAGACTATGGCTCCAAGAGCCCCTCGTGGATCAGATGATCCCGATCTATTTCAAAGAGCCCACCGCCACGTTAGGAAAACACCGGGCGTCACAGATATTCATCCGCCACGAAGCTCTGAAATACACGCATTCCAAAGACCGTCTCTCCGAGATCACCCGCAGGGACCCTTCCTTTATCCACCTCGGCCTCGAGAACCGCATGCGTCGGACGCCGACACGCTTCCCTACATCGTTATCTTGGCCGACCTCGGGCGACCGTCCGAGTTGGATGTGACGTACACCGAGAGCGAAGTCGACGATCGTTGCTTGCGTATCTACGCCGCCGGGCTCGACGCGACCGTCTACCGTTTCCTCGTAAACCGACCAGACGTCTTGACCACGCTCGAGAAAACTCGGGGCTTGCCGCGGCATGTGCAGCGTCCCGGACCTGCGACGCGAGTCCGATGGATAAGTCGATGGGAGTAGCAACCTTTCGTGCAGCTGCAAGATTAGTGCATGGTTAACAGAACATGTCGGGGGCAGAAGAAAGGAATGACTGGTTTGACTACGTGTGGAGTATATATCTACCCTCTCACAAGCGTGCATACGAAGTTCACCAGGCCGCGAATTGCTTCCGCGACAGGCACCTATCTGTAGAGCGGGAGCAAACCATGAAGGCCTTCTTACCACAGTCGTACAGGTCTGAATGGGCTGTTGCATTTGATGACCGGTTAGAACAAGTTTGGGGATCCCTCCATACACCGGCTGGATTCCCCTACACTGAACCACTCACTCACTCGATGCGTCGTGTAAGACGTACGTTTGCTGTTCGAATCAGTATGGTGCCAGTCAGACTCGGTGTTTATATCGTCAAATTTCGAGGTGTCTATCTTCAAAATCTGGGGCATGCTCGTGTCAGACATTCACTCAGAGCGACGCAACTTGCTTTGCTGAAAAAGCGTAGCTTTTTTGATGATCTGCACAGTGGTAGTTAGCCACCACACCAAATGGCGCGACACAGACATGGGATCCGGAATAATCCGATTAGGGATTAGCGCACAAGACACGAGGCGTGAGCAAACAGACTGAATTAGCGGACACAAGCTTGCATCTTGCTTGCACCGCTACGTATCACGAGCACACCAAGAAGCCCCGTTTTTTGACGTCTCAAAACTTACGGGTGGACACCATTTGTAAGGATGTCGTCGACAAAACCCGGTGTGTGGTGGTTCTCGGGAGTAATACAGAACGCTGACAATTCAGTTAGGCCATAACGCGAGAATGGTTCTTGAAGGCGGCGCTGGTTCGGTATGGGCAGTCGCTTTCCACCCTGACGGAATGCATTTCTTCGACGGGACGAGCGAGGGGATCCGACGATGGCGAGTAGCAGATGGACAAGAGCTAGGAAAGCAAACAGAAATGGACCTGAATGCGATTTCTGTGTCTATAGATCAGAAATGGGTGGTTTGTGGAACCATGAAGGGAGCAAGTATATGGGACGCGGAACTCCGGAAAAAGGTCGTCGAGGTGGAGGGCACGAGATCTCTCTATTCAGTCGACGTTCAAGTTGCATCCAACGGCACCAGGTTTGCCACTGGGACTACCGAGGGGCAAGCGAGCATCTGGAGTATCACGACCGGGGAGAGACTGGTCGGCCCACTCGAGCATGGCGGAATTGTGAGGGGGGTCAAGTTTTCGCCGGACGGCGGACGTATCGCCACCTTGGACGGCGGAGTCATCCGCATTTTCGATAGCCATAATGGCGACGAGCTCATCTCCATCGAAAACCCAATGGACGCCTTGAGTCCGTTGACTCCCATTGCCTGGTCCATGGATGGCGAGCGGCTCTTCGCCACATCCCTAGACAGCAAAATCAAGTCGTTCGATTCGTCTACTGGATCCCAACTGGCCGAATGGAACATTCATGAAAACGATGACTCCCAGCGCATGTCTATCGCGCTCGCTGCAAACAACAAATTTATTGCTTCCTCTGCTGGTCCTTTCGTCTCGTTTTGGGACACTTTGACTCAGGATCAAGTAGGCATTGTCAAGGACACCCAGAGGATTCGGTGTGTTGCCTTGTCACCCGATAGTAGTCGCCTTGTAACTGGGTCTGACGACTCGGGGGAAGTTATTATCTGGGATCTTAGAGGTATCCTTCCGGAGTCCTACCTCCCAATCAATGTAAGCACTAGATCCCCTCACCTTGAAAATACCATTTATTCATCAATTTTTTTCCGCCCATGTAACTTCCTTGTTCGACCTCAGAACGTAAGTAGTCGTCGGTTTCAGTCATCGACAGTTATATCGTTTAACATTTTTATTGTTGTGTTCAGACCCACGATACGAGTTCAGAGAGGGCGGGCGGCCAAGACGATAATGAGGCTCTCCTCGAGGTGCAAATCAATATGGCTCTTCCCCAGAGACACTGCGCTGACGGTCGTAACAGACGGACTTGCCACCAACCGCATCGGTTCCGGTCCCATTATTCGACTACGAGGAGGAGGTAGGTAGTCAGAGGGTCATCTTTGCCTCGTGTTAACAACACGTGTAGCCTCCCTCTCCGGTGTCGGTTGAACATCCTCTCGAGTCCGGTGCATTACCCACAGACTCGTCCCAACTTAGCCCACGCCTGCCTTCTGGCCCGTCATTGACCTCCCCTGTCGAGATGGCTGACTCGACGCCTAATCCTGAACCTGTCGAGTTCTCGAAAGGAAATCAACGTCGACCCCTTCTGGGGTGGTTCAGAAGAACGATGAAGAGGAGTCGTAATTGGATGCCTCGTCAAATGCCCTCGGAAGAGTCTCCTCAAACCGGTACACCACCAACGAAAGCAGCGCCTTCCAACGAACAACGTTCGACGATGTCCCTCGGACAGCGGGTAAAGGTGAGTAAGCTCTCTTTTTCTCGTTGATAAGGCATGGATGTCTGACTAGTCAGTTCAGCGAACGGTTACAAAGTCGACTGCTAGACCGAAGGTTCGTTCAGGTCCCATTTCGTTTACAAGTGTCGATACTTATTAACATTATGACTCACAGAAGAAGAAAGCCGCCCCAAAACCCGTGGCCGTGCCGTCCAGTGAACTGTCTCAGACTGCTCCGCGCTCAGAAGGTGGGACTGCCAATGCTTCCGTCGACGCGAAACCCGAGTCCTCGCGGGTCCAACGCGGCAATGAAATAATGGTATTCTTCGTGCCCTCGGACGCCAAGGCTCGCATTAATCGTTCATTCTTGTAGCAAGGACACGAAGAACCCTCATCGTTTAATATCAGCTTTTACTGTTCCATGTCGATACCTCCATGGCTTTGTTGTGGTCACAGAGGCCATTATGGTTTAACACGGTAGACAAGCTACGTCAAGTTGCGAATGATGACCCCGATATCTCCTAGAGGCACTTCTATCATCTATTATTAGTATTTATATCTTGAAAGAGTTATGGCTCCATCGAGTCGATAATCATAATCGTAACATTAGTTTCCCGAGCCCTGCTCCAACGTACTTCTGCGACATCGGGAGAGGCGGCTTCTTATGCGTACAGCCATCTCTGTCATGCCCGTGGTCGTTCTGAGAGAAAAGCCGCATCACCGCCACCTTCATACCCATGACCACAAACCTGGACGCCGAGAGCAGGTTCTTTCGGAAACACCTGGGGATGGGATTGGAAACGGGTTTGAACAACGAGGGCGGACGACCATATGAGGGCGGCAATTGGGAGACTAGACACTCGTTCGACCGACCATCCCCGTGGTTTTCAGCTGACCACGGTCATCGGTCAACGTGAACATGAGTAAGTGCGGCTAAGCGGGGACGGACGTACCGCATTGGATATTCCGAGCGACCAGCAATCACGGGCTACTGCATGCGTCCCACAAGCCAAAGGAAAGTACGATGGAGGCGATAATAGAAACCCAGAGCGATTTAGATCGGACCTGCGGCCGAACCTCTTTCGCATTCGTACGTTGCGAATGTTCTCCCATGGGGGTGGCCGTCTATTGCGGGGATATTTCTTGCGTGGAGTTGAACCTAGGACGTCCCTCTGTAGGGTGAAAATGCTAGTGTTGACCTACAGACGCGACTGCGAAGAGCGAGTGTTATACGACCAGCCTCGCGACAAACAAGACTTTGGCGGCGTGTAGGAACGGATCTATGCACACTTAGCGGTGTGTTGGTGCTGGTCGATGTTTTTGCACAATAGCTCAACTCCTTCCGAAAGGCTTTGACCAGCGACCATCTTTGGGGTATCAACTGGGATTGGAACCCAATCGCGATGCAATATCAATATCGGGGGAAACGTTGGATGCGCACACGAGCGCGCGTCCCCAAGCGCTCTCTGCATGCCCTTATCCCGTCGCTCCTGCCACCCAATATTGATGACAGGATCCATTGAGAAGGTGTGCGTGATAGTGCGTGTATCATGAATCTATACCATCAATGCATCTAGCAGGGATTCTGAGGTACAAGGATCCCGATTCGCAATTTGGTGTAGCTGATCTAACGTGTTCCGCCGTAATTGCCCCAGGCTGCGGCCACAGCAAATCCATGAAGGTGTCAAGATCGAGCAGTGAACGCGCCGTCACTCGGAATGACGCAACTTGCTCCGCTGAAATGGCACGTCTTTACTGATGAGCTGCCCAGTACTAGTAGTTAGCCACAACACCAGCCAGCGCGATACAAAGTCGGAAAAGACGTTCATACCATGAGCAATCGCAAGTTTCCCCGTAAGATTGCTGTCGCTGAACTTGGGAGCTTGCGGGACATGGAGATAACTGGCATCCGAAAAAGCATGAGCGCCCAAGACACGAGGCGCCAGTGGGCAAACAGACCAAATTAGCGGACGCACGTTTGCGAGGCAACACACTCCTACGTACCACGAGTACACCAAAACATCCTGTTCCTTGACGTCTCCGAGCTGAAACCTACGAGTACGCACCATTGGTGAGGATGTCGTCGACAAAACCCGGTGCGTGGTAGTTCTCGGAAGTGGTTGTTCAGCGCTGATAATTCAGCCAGACCATAACACGAGAGTAGTTCTCGAAAGCGGCAGTGCCACGGTATGGGCGATCGAATTCCACCCTGACGGAATGCATCTTTTCGACGGGACAAGTAATGGGATTCGACGATGGCGAATTGCAGACCGTCAAGAGGTAGGAAACCAGACGGGGATGTTCGTGAACCCCGTATCTGTTTCGATGGACCACAAGTGGGTAGTGTGTGGGACCTATGAGGGAGCAAGCGTATGGGATGCAGAGTTAAAGGCAAAGGTCGTCGCGGTGGAGAGCACAGAGGATGTGCGTGCAGTCGACATTGCGCCTGACTGCACTAGGTTTGCCACAGGGACTGTCACTGGGAAAGCGAGCATCTGGAGCATAACGACTGGAGAAAGCTTGGTTGGCCTACCCCAACATAGAGGTGTGGCGGGAATAAAATTTTCACCGGATGGCGGACGTATCGCCAGCATCGCCGACTCGGACTCCATCAAGATCTTCGACAGTCGCAATGGTGACCAGCTCATTTCTATCGAGAATCCAATACCTGGAAACTCTATGACAACTCCTTTTGTCTGGTCCATGGACTCCAGTCAACGACTGTTCGCAATATCCACAGGTGATAAAGTTAAGTCTTTCGATTCGTCCACCGGATTCCAACTCTCCGAATGGCAAATCCATGAGAACGTGCACGGTGACAGAATGTCCATCGCTCTCTCTGCAGACAACAAATTCATTGCTTTGGGTGCTGGCCATTTTGTCTCATTTTGGGACACATCGACGCACACACAATTGGGCATTGTCGAGGAAACTCACCAGATACAATCTATTGCCTTGTCTCCCGATGGTACTCGCCTCGCGATTGGTAGATATGTTGGCTCGGACAATGGCATTACCATATGGAATCTGAGCGGCATCCTGCCTGACTCCTACCTCCCCATCAGTGTAAGCACCGCATTCCTGACATGAAGGATAGCGTTGATCATCAATCTTTGTTTCCTTGCACCTTGTTCAATTGGAATCTAGGGTGTAAGTGGTCCTCGCTTTCGGTCATGGATAGTTTTATGAACGTTGCTGTTGTCCTCTTCAGACCCAAATTCCGAGTTTGGAAGGCCCGAAAGATCAGCCTGATCCCAAACACGAAGCACCGTCGCCACACCAAGACGATGACGATGCTCTCCTCGAGGTACGAATTGGTAGTCCTCCTCCCGGGAGACACTGCGTTGATGGCGGTGACAGGTCGAGCTGCAACCAAACTCATCTGCCCCGTTATTCGACTATGATGAGGTATGTAATGAGAAGGCCCCTTCTGCCTCGTGTTGACGATATGTTGGAGCCTCCCTCTCCCGCGTCAGATGATCATCCTATCGAGCTCGGTGCGCAACCACCGGACTCGTCATCCGAGGTCAAACCCGACCCTCCTGGTCCACCAGTGAACCCGTCTGTCAAGTTGCCTGATCCAAAGCCGAATCCTGACAACACGGAGTCATCCGAGGGAAGCCAACGCCGAACCATCAGGGGGTGGTTCAGAACAATGACAAAGAGGAGTCGCAATCGGACGCCTCGTCAGATGCCCTTAGAGGATCACGCTCAGACCAGTACACCACTAACACAGGCACCGCCATCGAACAAGAAAATCTCGACAGTGTCCTATGGTCAGCGGATAAGAGTGAGTGTCTCTTTTCTTCGTGTTGGTGAGGCGAAGAATCTGATCGTCTGTCTCAGCGGGTTGTGATGTGGATTGGTGATGAACCATCAGTTCGTTCATTTCTCAACCTGTTGCAGTAACAAGCACCACACTCAATAGTCTTCACAGGAGGAGGCGACACAAAAACCTGCTACGTCGAACGAACAGCCCAGGACCACTGCACAGTCGGAAGTAGGTCCAAGCATCGTTCCTGACGAGACGAAACCCGAGCCCTCGGAGCCCTCGGGAACGCAACAACACGTTGAGGTGAGGCTCCAGTTTGTGCGCTCGGAAGCCGTAGCTCACAACTATTCTTGTAGCAAGGGACTGGAGGACCGTCGTCGTACAATATTCATGTTTCCTTTTGGGTCTCGCTACCGTCATGGCTTTGTTGTGGCCGTACGGGCCATAGTGGTGAAACGCACTGAACGAGCCATGCCAAGGTTGCGGGCGATGACCACGGCATCTATTATAAGCACGTCTTTTATTCGTTATCAGCCGTTTTAATGACACATTCTACATCTTCCCTGTTACTTGTATCAAACCTGATGTCTATATCGACTATCATGTAGTGTACAAAGTTAGTCAAGCAAGTGCTGGAGACTTGTGGCATACATTCCTTCAGCAGCATAAGGGGCCGTGATACGTATCCAATTCCGAGTCTTGTC
>JBBPOE010000323.1:0-30362 GCA_038091295.1 Tylopilus felleus | reverse complement strand
GCGCATCCGATCGCCCCATTGCCCAAAGTGAGATGCAAACCCTGCATTCTGGTCGTAGCTGACGTGTTCCCAGAAAGATCCCTCTGAGCCTCGCCCTCGTCCAAATCTACCACAAATAATATATTTAACTCCGAATCAATGGAAACGGGCCCCCCTGTCCAGTGGCAACGACGCACTCGATGGGAAGCACTCTAGAAGGACCAGTCGTGCGGTACGTGGTTGATACATGAGATTACAAATGGTCCAGCTTAGACCCCGGCGCCCACAAGACACGTGGGCTCGACGTGGAATACAGAAAGGGATGTTACACCACACCATGCAGTCGTCGTATCGTTCATTTGTTTGAAGACAGTTGATGTTTTCAAACAGATGAACGAGACGACGACAAAACGACAGAGAGAACGTGGCGGGTTTCAGCCGCAATGACAGGACAGAGCGCATCGAGCGATGTCCGCGACACAACTCTTGGGGCAACAGGCACCGACGACTCAGGCTCGATGAACATGGCATCCGACGTTTCCGGTATCGCGATGAGGCCGAAGCTTCAAGCACCACACAAAGCTAGAGCGAAGCTGCGATTCGACGTTTGCGGCACCGGTACAAAACCTCCATGGCAACGAGAGGAATTTTAACTGTCAGATACGATAGAGGTAGATCACTTATAATTCAAGAGTCAAAGTCTACACCTATTTCAACGCTATTTTGCTGTTAAGCTACTTAGCAAACTAAAACAAATAAAACAAATACTAGTAAACGTTTGGCTGGCCTCGACGCGCGTCCCTAATACGAGACGCGTAGGCTTGCAGCGTCCATACAAGCTTTGCAGACAACCGCCACGATATGGAGACCTCCTTTGCATTGATCGGAAAAGGCTACGTGATCGTTGCAGCGGACACGACCGCTGCCCGATCCGTCGTCAAGATGAAGGACGACCTGGACAAGATCAAAGAACTCAGCTCACACCTGCTCATGGCATATTCGGGAGAACCAGGTCCGTCCAACGCGTACACCCGTCACGTCGATCGATTCCCGTTCTCATCTTCTTCCGCAGGCGATACGATCCAGTTTGCAGAGTATGTCGAACGGAACATTCGCTTGTACCAAATTCGCAACCTCTACCCTCTCCGTCCGTCCGCTGCCGCTTCGTGGATCCGTCGTTCGCTTGCAGAGTCACTTCGATCCAGACACCCATACGCAGTCAACCTTCTCATCGGTGGATATGACCTCGCAGACCACAAGCCGACTCTGTACTGGGTAGATTATCTGGGAACGGTCGTGGAGGTGCCTTTTGCGGCGCACGGATACGGGAGCTACTTTGCGTTGAGTTTGCTGGACAGGTGGGCCATCGACGTCGTGACATCCGTCGGATTATCCAAGGAGACGTACTCATTGTCATCTCCAGATATCACAACCCGGAAGCAACGCTCGAGGAGGGCTTGGAGACGCTCAGACGTTGCATCAACGAGGTCTCCAAGCGACTCGTGGTCAGTCCGGACAAGTACAAGGTCAAAGTGGTCGACAAAGATGGCGTTCGGGAAGTCGAGCTGTAACAAAAGAGAACATTGTCTGCCGTGTAATCTCGTTTTACCCCCAATGCTGGTTTGATGTCATTCTAGGATGTGCGTGCCATCCACGCGATCACCGCCCATGATCCTTTCCGTCTTCTTCTCGCACGTCACGACCCTTTTGATGCATGCTATCACCGCCGTCTGCTCTTCAGTGTGACATATCACCTTCACTGCTTTCTCGATGTCCGATCTCCGCAACCTCGATCCCCATATACTCTCTGAATAAGCATCCACCAGTCGGACGAGCTCCAACTGTGTCAGGCTCGCGTGACAAAACATGCCGGCTACCGCATGCGGATGTAGAAACGTAGCTTGACCAATATACAACAAGCGCAGGCTGGGAACGTTTTCCAACAAAGGGGGATATCGTCCCTCCGGGTCGGAACTCGTCGCAAAACTGATGTTGGTCACGATGATTTCCCTGATGTTGCGCCACGACGGAATGTGCTTGAAGAGGCACGCGGCTACTGGGGGCACGATCTTTTTATTTTTTTCGTAATTTTTATTATTTTTCGAAATAATGAACACCCGGACGAGATCTACGAGATGGTGATGGACGTTGTACTCACAGCGGTCGAAAAGTGGTGGTCGGGGTCGGGACCTGTCCATTCAAACGTATCTGGACTGGGTACGCAACGTGTGCAAAACGTCGTCAATACTTGGGCACACCGCACGACAACAGGCTCCGCCTGGCTGCGGAACCGATGGTCGGTTCTCGCAGGAAACGGGTTGGCTGTGACGCTCACCTGACGGCTTGGAGTCCCCGTTCGAGTACGTCGACCGCCGAGTCGCTCGTGTACGAGTGCATCCGGAGACGGAGGTGTTTCAAGCGAAGGTCGTGCGGGGCGTCTTCTGCAGCTGCAACGCTCGCGAGCTGTTGGCACTTGTCTAGGACATTGCAGAGGTCGCGAAGCACGCCGCGTTGGGCTTTTCCGGTGAGATCGACTGCGAGGGTGCGCGGTGCGATCGGCGGTTGGGGTGCCTCTGAGAGCACGAACTGGCGAAGCTGATGGACGGAGGAAAACTTGAGGTGTGTGTAGAGATGATGTGTACCCAGATTGCGAAAGAGCTTGCAGACGGAGAGGATGTCGCTCGGGACGGCTGTTCCGTCGAGGGCGGTGTGGAGGATGGCTGAGACGATCTCGTGAGGGAGGTCAGAGAGCGACATGGAAACGTCCAACCAAACCTGCGTCTCAAGCCAGAGCTACCCTATCGGAAATCGGATGTTGAGTGGGAATGATAGCGGAAATGAAGGGGGACGAGTGAAACCAATCTCTACACTGCTGCTAGCCCAATGTACCAATAGAAGATCAAGGATACAGCCCGAATGGTGAATGGATGAGACTCGTTGACCAGTTGCACAAGGTCTTCTTGAGTAATGTGCAAATATGACTCTGCTCTTAACGACTCCGAATGATGCCACCCCAAGCAAACGATGAAATCCTCGTGGGGGTGTACGGTGTCTGCAGCACATACGATATATTAGTATTGCCGTATATCGCCCGCAGGTACATCAGTCGAAATCAAGGAACCTCGGCACGCGACTCGGACAGCTTCTATATCTAAGATACGCACAAACGTGTGTCTACTCATCGCTGTCCACCTGCAATCCAACAGTTCATACATCATGAACGACATCCTAAGTACTGGTCACGCACCGTGTTCCGCATTCTGCCCTTTGCACGCGTCGCTGCCGCTCTGGTCGAGGTTCGGCCAGAAGGCGCAAACGACAACGTTGCCTGCTGCGAACTCTTGGTCTTGGACGTCGTCGTCTTCTTCGCTGGTGCCTTCTTGGCAGTCGATTGGCTAAGTAAATGGCGTATCAGCCAAGACCGCCCAGCCTAATAAACAACGCGGATCACCTCAACACCGCAGCCCTGCTCGTCTTCTTAGTCGGGGCTGGCGCGGGCTCCTCCTCGTCTTCATCGTCTTCATCCAGCTCGATCACTTCCTCCGATTCGCTCACAATAGCCTTCTTCCCCCTTCCTTTCGCAGGCGCCTTCTTTGCAGTCGCCTTTGTGGCGGTGGTGGTGGTTTTCTTCGAAGTCGTCGCCTTCTTTTTGGGAGGTGGCACCTCGTCTGATGCTTCAAAATCCGATCCAGCCGCATCAACGTCCATCATCATCGAATCCACGGAAGCGCCGTCGTCCGAGTCTTCGGCGCGAGCTTTGCCTTTACCCTAACCAACTGTCAGTACATGGTGGGAGAGTGCACGTCAGGGACAAGGCCACCTTAGATTTTGCGGCCTTTCCTGTCTTAGCTTGTTCCTCGTACTGACGGTCATGCTGTTCCCTGACCATGTTTACCTATAAGGTGATGAGGGACGGAGACTATAGGACAGATTATGCGTGAATGAACATACCACACCGTCGAGGTCACCCTCTTCCAACTCCCCATTCGCTTGTACACCTTTCACAAGTGCTCTCAACGCAACCGACACATGACTAAGAACAATTCATCAGCAGTCCAAAACAGAAAAAAATCATGTCCCACTTGGATATTGCATGCGAGTCGTCCTTTTCGACAAACATTTGTATCGCGTCCGACATCCCGGCCTCGCCAAGCAGCTGTAGCTCTTGTGCCGCCAAGTACTCCTTGACGAGCGTATGCACCCTGACCATGGACAGCTTCTCGTGAATGGACAGTTCCGGATCGTCAATACTGAGCTCGGGTTGGTCGATGGTGACCTTGGCGGTCCGCGTTGTCTTCTTGGCGCGGTGAAAGACGAGGACGTCGCGTGGATTCGCGATCCGACCTTGAAATTCTTGGCCGAAACGGATGGGGTTGGACATTTCGCTGATGCCCGTCGTGTCCACCTAGAGAGGAAAGTGTGCGTTAGACAAGAACCACTCGGAGCGTGTTCGAGAGCACCTTTAGTCGAACGAGCGGCAACATACGCGGTAGTTCCTCCTCTCCATCCTCCAGGGCCCTCTTGTTTCGGTCGTCCCATAGCTGGTTGGCCTGTTGGATCAGTGCATTGACCTATTCCATGTGCTTTCGATCAGAACGAACGTCCCCAATCAAGGTAAACTTGGTTTACCCGAGATTTCAAAAACTTGGACACGGCGATTTGGTCGTTGACATCCAACCCCTCCTCCTCCGCGGCCTCGCTAAGAACAATGTCTTCCAGCACAAACGGCCGCACCGTTCGTAAAGGTATAGGCTTCAACTGGAATTCTTTCCCCTGGATTTCCACCAACGCAACGTGTCTGAAAGGATGTTAAAAAGATTGCGCAGCTTGAGGAAAAGCCAAAGCACGTGGTGCACCACTCACTTTTCAATCGATTCGCCGTCAGCGAGGGAAGTGGCTACCGATGACCCAGGTTGCGTGATAAAATAGTTTTTCCCAGCAACGGGCTCTGGTACGATGCGACAGTCGTGCTCGTGACCCCAGACGACGAGATCCACGCTGTCGTCAAACATGCCTTCAGGTACTGACTCCTGGGGACCATGTCGCACACTATCAGTGGGAAAGAGTGACGTCTATGAGAACATTACACAAACGCCGGCGCTCAACATACCGATTTTGGTGAAGGAGCAAAATATTGAACCATTCGTTCTTGTTTCGGGGCATGTACATGCGGACTCGGTTGCTCCGTAGCTCGAAATGCATGCGTTGGTCTTTGACGTTGCCCACGCCATATAATCCAAGATGCGTGGTACCCTTACGGAGGAGAACTGGCCGGATTGCGATGCCGGTCTGCTGTGCGTCAGCGTTGGAGACGGGCAGGTCGTACTTGCCCATGTAGTTCAAAAGTCCGGAGACGGAGAGGACATCCAGAGCGCAGAGCGCACCCTCCTAGAAAACGTTGTCAAGACGCACGGCGTGACACTTGGGGTTTTGCTCACCGGGCCGGCACCTTGTGGGTCATCGTGATTACCGTGAATTGAGAATACGGGGATACCAACGTTCAAATTAGGATCTTCGTAGTTTATTGCTGGGAAACTAGGTCGTGCGTGAGCCCCCCGGGTCAAAATGTTCCAAGGACGTGGCGTACCTATACCCTTCCGCTTTTCCCTCGTTGGGATCACTCAAGAGTTCGAGTTGAATTGGCTTGTCGTTCATTGCGTACTCGCGTAGGAGAGCGATCACCTGATAGAGGCAATCTCTGGATGGTCTATTTTCGTGGAACAAGTCGCCAGCAAGAAGAATGAAGTCGACCTAGTGCGGCCCTGTCAGCGGCCTTTCTAGCAACGATCGACACGGACGTTCGCGTGTAGACGATTTGGAACGCGTGGCGAAGCTGAACTCACGTCGTGCTTGACCGCCAACTGCAGGATTTCCTTGAACGTGTTAATTGAATCCTGGCCACGAATTGGATCCCGCTCTAGGTAACCAATGTGATTATCCGTCGCTAGCAGTATTCTAATCGTGTTGTCCGGTTCTTAGATACGTCCAATACTTGAGATTGTAAGTCCAGAAAGGGGGAAATCGTGCACTTGCCAATGTTGCGAATGGTAGGCGGTGGAGGCACCGAACCTCTGCCATCATCTGACATGTTTTTGGGCTAACCTGCGTTGAATTAGCGTACCAACTGTCTGCAATGGCGACAGGGATGGTGACTGTAGCAGTTAATGAGACGCGACGCGCGCATTCCGTCAAGCAGTGCTAGTTGGTTCTCACGTGAGCAAACTCCACGGCTGTCCAATAGCTGCGCTTAGAACACGACTACAACTCGACGTTTCATCGCTGCACAAAATTCCGAGCTAGACTCAAAAACACAGTTTCAAGGCTTGAATAGCTCAAGTTTCACGACATACCACACCATCTCCGTGCGCACTTGACCTGCACGCACACCCATAACCATGTCTACACAAAATGGCGCCCGCGGGCAGCAGCAAAACAACCACCTGCTTGTGGTATGTCGTGCTCGGTGCTCGTTGCTTTTTTGACAACTCAAGCAAGCTCAGACGGGGACGGTATTGTTCTACCTTGTAGCGGCATTGGCGGTATGTGATACCGTGTTTCAGTTCTCCCTTGCCAGCTCATGACACCCTCGTAGATGGTCATGGCGTACGTTGAATTCCTGTGTTCATCCTGATACCGGCTAACGCATTCCAGGAATAAATGGGTTCTGCAATCGACCTCGGCTCCGCTCTTCTTTCTATTCACACAGCTCGTGATTGCTGTCATCCTTTTCCTTGCTTCACATGCGGCAAAAATCATCCAAATCCCGTTGTTCATCGATCTACAACTCATCAAGGGACTTACGCCCATGGTCACGCTGAACGTCATCGGTTTGAGGTAGGCTCGTCGTTCTGCTGTTTGTACCTGTGCCCGCTGACTTCTTGGACAGTTTTAGTAATTACACTCTCAAATACGTCGATGCCTCGTTCTATCAAGTTGCCCGTGGACTGCTCCTTCCGTTCACTGTCGTGACTTCCTACATCTTCTTGCACACACGACCTTCCCTTCGCATCCTTTTTTCGTGCTCAGTGGTTACACTTGGCTTCTTCGTCGGCATCTTCCTCGATGCTAAACCGATTGCATTACTTGGCATTGCATTCGGTGTTGCCAGTTCCGCCATCACTGCAGTACACTCGGTTGTGATCAAGAAGAGCCTTGATGTGGTCAAGGGCAGTGCCATGCACCTCTCTTGGTACACGAACCTGTTAAGCGCTGTACTTTTGATTCCCCTTATCGTCCTTGCGGGAGAAGTCCCCGCTATCACCCGCCTCTTCTTCGGGCCAGAAGAGATCGTTCCCGCACCTGGAGAGCTTTCGGAACTGCACACGTTTGTCTGGGGGTCTGCAATCACAGTAAGTAAACGATCCGTTTTCGGGCGTTTGCTAACAAGGAATGGACACGACAGGGTGTGATTGGATTCTTGATGAGCCTTGCCAGTCTGCTTTCTATCAAAGTGACGTCTCCGATAACGCACATGGTCTCCTCGGCCGTTCGTGGCGTTGCCGCGTCCTTGCTAGGCATGTCATTGTTTGGTGATGTGATCTCGGCGCAAGTGTTTCACTGATATTTCCGTATACAATCCCGGCTAATCTGAATGAATTTAGTGGGCGCGCCTCTTCGATTGGGATTATCCTCGGAGGGTCCATTTGGTACACATGGATAAAGCACGTCGATTCGCAGGCACCCAAGTCTGGTGAGAGGGACGGTAACAAGTATGAGAGAATACCGCTGGAAGACGCCGAGGCAGGGAAGGCGAACACGTCCCAAAAACCAGAATAGACGGACAATGTCCGGATGGAAGGCTCGGACCTTGCAGAGATACCCCGTGCTCATACTTGTCATTGACATTTTATTATCGTACATCCACCACGATTATAGAGGTGGTATATCAATCGCATTCTGCACTGTACAAGCCAGCAATTCCGTTGTACTGTGTGTCACGATCGATAACGATAACGCGTGTGTTGGCGTGTGTTGTGGAGTAGAAACTCGGCAAAAGCAGTGTGGACCGGCGAAAGCAGTGGAATGCACGTCATTATTGATCCATGACATTGTTCACCTCGAACCACCACCCGCACTCGACCAACCATTGTCCAAGCTACGACTATAAAGTCTCAGTGCTACGCCCGTGATACTCATATCTTTGCACTTTGACCCCTCATTGCCTCGACCATGTTTGGGTGCTGTGTCGCTGGCAGGCTTCTCCAAACCAACCTACAACAAGTAGACGAAACGCACGCCTTGTTCGAGATCCCCGCTGCAGAAAAGGTCAACCACGTCTGCGTCTTTCTATTAGGAACAGGTGGGCGTCATCTCCTTGCACTCGTTACCATAATTGACTTGGGATTTAGTGCCATTCCCCGAAGGCTATGGTGCTACCGTACACTTCTTCTGGCCAGGTAAAGGGTCCCATATACTCGGCATGTACGTCCCCGCTCCCTAAACCCGATATCCCACTGAGAACACTCACTGACTGGCGTCTTCTTGTTCACATCCGAATGTAGGCTCTCTAATGAAAAACCGTCTGCGATATTCCGCCTCCGCACCACGTTTTCCTCGATGTCGAACCCGGTGTCGGGCATGAGCACGCCCTCTGCGTTCACGTCTGCCGCGTCGTCCATGACGGGCGACGTGACCGCCATCCTCGGGTTCGCGGTCGAGCCCCTCGAAGCGATCGCAGCGCAGATGGCAGCGCTCCCTGCTGCATCGATCAACGCGACGCTGAACGCAGCCTCGGCGGCGGCGGCGACGAAACCGGTCGATCCGGGTGCGCTGGCGGAGAGGATTGCAAGACACTTGTTTAATTACGTGTCTGGGTTCGTGCCTTCGGGTGGGGTGGGCCCAGAGAGCATGGTACCGATGGGTATCATTGCGAGATGGTATGAAAACTTTATGGGCAAGCTGAGAGCTGGGGGGATGGGGTTTTTGGAGAGGGAGGAGTAGCCATGCGTTGACGAGGGTGGGGAATGTAGTCGTGGATCTTTTTTTCGTCTTGTAAAACCTTCTGAGACTTTTATTTTACTATGGTGCCTGTAGAAACTAGTGATCGATGTCATAGTTGAATTGCCTGGACATGGGTATGGCCGATAGTAATATTAGACTGTTCAACCAGCTGACCTTGAGCTGACCTTCCACCGGAACGGCTATCTTCAAAGTATAGGGTCTGCGGCTATGTCCTACCTAGCCAATGCAAACCATCGCATCCGGCTTTGATGCGCCAAGTAGGTTCAAAGTAGGTTCATAGTAACTTGTAGTGCACTAGGTGCACACGGTCCAGGGTGGCAGCCTCAGTCGGCCCACTGGCAGGCAAATCAATTGTTCAATTCTACTTCAATCAAGGTCCAACTCTTACACAACTATCAAATCTGGCCAGCTGTGCTTTGGCGATCACTCAAGTAGGCAGACTTGCACGCTGAGCGGTTTTCGTGGTTCGGGCGAATGGTTTGCGTGGAGTCGAACCGACGTCTCCTCAAACTTCAAAGGCGCCTTTGCTATGTAATCCAGATCGTGTCTTCTGGGTGCCTTCTATCCCGAATGGTCCCTGGGAGAGACACAAATTGACGCCCATATGCTTGTTCAATATGATGGTTCGGCCGAATTAAGCCTGGTCTTCCCAAGCGTTCACTGGCAGGCCCAACACTTCGCTTCACGCCATCGTAATCATGGATGGCATATCCGCTGCCGCCGCCGTTATAGGGCTCATCCAAGCTGGAACGCAAGTTATCACCCTCCTCGGGCGATACATATCCTCTGTCAAAGACGGCGATTCCTCCCGTGCTAGGCTGCTCGATCAGATCAAGCTGATATCTGCCGCCGAAACTACCATCGAGAGCATTGTGCGGAACTCGTCTCCCTCCCTTCGTACACCAGGATTACGAACCTTGATCGATGAATGGTTCAAGGAGAATGGGCCACCGACAAAGTGCAAGAGAGAGCTGGAGGAATTGGCGAACTGGCTCGAAAACCAACCTGAAGCCAAAAGACACAAAAAATGGGTCAAGATGCTTTCTTGGCCCACCAAAGAAAAGAAAATACAAGCAACAGTCAGGGCATTCGAAGGATATATGCCATATTTTCGCGATGTACTCTCGATTGAAACTTTGTGAGTTGGCGGTTCATTACACTTGCGATTTCGTTGATTGTGTCATCAGCAATCTCGTCGAAAGCATCGCTACGAGGCACAGGAATGAGGATCTCTCTGTGGTAAAATGTGAGTCCCTGCGGTAGTATGGAGAACGAAATAGTGTTCATCTTTTATGTAGCGAAATTATTGTCGTGGTTGGATGGCTTTGACTGTACAGATAAACATGAATCTACCCTTAGGCAGCGACAGCAGACCACGGGCGAATGGTTATTCGAGGAACAACTGTATCATGATTGGTGCGGTGGTTCAAAAGATTTCATCTGGTTGCACGGCAAGGGTGTGTCTCTAACCATCCCGGAAAGTAGAAAACTGACAGGAGATACAGCGGGTGCTGGAAAATCGGTACTAGCGTACGCGACTCTCTATATACATCCGCAACCCCTGCCTCACTCCTTGCAGATCCGCGGTAATCGATAACATTTCGAGTCAACTAGCGGAGAACGAGACATTGGCATATTTCTACTGCGACTTTCGAAACAGCCGCTGTACGAGCGCAATGGAAGTCTTAAGCTCAGTAGCCAAACAGCTGCTGTGGAACTCAAAAAGTGATTGGCTACCTTTGTTTTCCGATTTAACCACGCGTGGAGCGAGGAGCGCGACCGCCTACGGACCTGGACACGCTGTCGGATCTCCTGGAGCGTGCTGCAAAACTCCATGAACGACCAGTCGTCCTCGTTGATGCACTTGATGAGTGCGAAGATCTCTCGAAATTACTCAATCAACTAATGAAACTATCCCACGGACGTTGCCGTCTGTTCGTCACAAGCCGGACTTTGCATACTGTCAAGGATGCTTTTACAGGTTTACCTTCGATCTCCTTGGACGAACGGATATTTGAAGTAATGACCGACATGTACTTTCACATCATAACTGAGCTGCAATCACGATCCCGGCTCAGGACACTTAGAAAGGATCTCAAGGACGAAATTAGGGATTCCCTGTTGAGGAAAGCCGACGGAATGTGTGTCCCGCAACCGCATTGTTCGCAGAATACTCACTCTGAATCGATACAGGTTCCGATGGGTGCAGTGTCAGCTTGACAGGATCAATGACTGCTGGTCCTTGGGGGACGTTCGAGAGGTGCTAGCAACTCTGCCACGAACGCTATACGGCACGTACGACCGGATGATAGAAGCCATCGAGAAGACAGAATTTGGTCCGCGGATCGTCCGGAGGGCTCTTCTATGGCTTGCATTGGCGCTGGAACCTATGAAGCTTTCGCAGCTTGCAGAGGCGTTGGCGATCAACACTGACGAGCCATCCTGGGATGTCAGCAACGCACCGATGCATGGGACCGATATTTTGGAGATCTGTGGTAGTCTCATAACATTTAATGATGAGAATGGCATCGTGACCTTGTCTCATTACTGTTGGAGAACAGACCGTTCGTTATACATTTACTACGCTCACTACGCTAGCTACACTACATTTCCTTTTTCGGACGCGGCGCGCGGTAACACGCACGCCACTCGTCTTCTCTCCCTCCAGTCTCGTACCACGTCGACTGGAGGTGAGCCACTTCATAGCTACTTTATTTTAGTCTCCATACTCACCTGTAATTAGCCTGACCTCCACTTACAGGTGAATAAAACCCAGTCTCGTACCACGTCGACTGGAGCCTGACCTCCACTTACAGACGACGTACTCTAATAATTACAGCGTAAAGGTGTGTGCCAGATTTCTCAACGAGTTTTTGGGAAAGATGTGACATCATGGATCGACAGGAGTACTTGACTTCGGATGCTGCTGCAAAACCTTACTTCGTTCATCGGTCACTTGGGTCCTTTGAGATCACATCAAGCTCCATCAACTCTGTTATGCTCTATGCTGATACTCCACACGACAATGTGTCCTTTTACGATCAGCTCTGCTATTATGCAATTAGGAGTGGTTTCAAACACCTGGGAAGTTGCCCTTCCGACCACAACGAGATTCTTGTTGGCAACCTATTATCACTTCAAGACCTTGTCGCAACACACCATCTCCAATTTGCCAGCCACAATTGGAGCAATGAGCGTTGGCTGTCGGAAGTTCGACAACTCGCTCTGTATGTCGTCACCCGCTTTGGCCATCTGTCTATGCTCCAACATTATCTCGGCTGTCACCCTGTCGAGGCCACCGAGGAAGACAACCCACTAGTCTATGCTGCGCTGTACAGCGATCCTCCCCGTGTTCGACTCTATCTTGACAATGACCTCGATGTTAACGTTGAGGGTCCCATCTACGATGGCTGGAACGTGTACAAAATTTCACCTCTTGTAGCAGCCGCGCGAAATCAGACATCCGAGTACCAAGAACCGCTTGTCCAGCTCATCCTAGCACAGGGGTGCACTGTCCCGGAATATGTTGTCCATTCAGCTCTTCAGTGTCGTGCTGGCGCTTTCCCGAAACCTGCAGTCATCCGCATCCTTCTTGATCATGGCGCCGATCCCACCCTCTTGGCCGCCGGTAGCAAGAGCGCCTTGCATTTACTTCTCGAACGCAGTATGTCGCTCTCTGACGACGATTTCGCAATCGCTCGCATGCTGGTAACGGCTGGATGTGACCCCTTAGCTTTGGACGACCGTGGTTTCTCCCCCTTTCATCATGTCATCATTGCGGAGGAGATCGCTTGGATCCAGTGGCTGCTTCAGAATGGTTTCCAGTTTCCGTCGGACGCCATACTTTCCGTATTTCGGGGATCGTTCTCATCAACCCAATACATCACGGCGATTCACATGATGCAATTTCTCATTGCGAACAATGTCGATGTCCAGGTTCGTGATATTGAAGGATGCAATGTATTCCACCACCTCGCCCGCCTAATTTTCATTGACGACGAGTCGATGGCCGTTGCGACCCGCCTCTTAGCCAGTGAGGGATGCGATATCAACTGCAAGAATGAATCAGGCGAAACACCATTACAGCTGATCGCTGCCCATCGTTCCAGGCTGGATCACATAGAACTCTTGGTAGCTTATGGTGCCCAACTACCCATAGACATCGTCAGTTACTCCGCAAGAATGGATGGACAGAATTTTCTCGGTGGGGATCATTATTTGACGAATGCCCTCATCCCGTTAGCGAAGAAATACGGTGCAAGCTGTCAATCGATAACTGTGGGTGGCGATAACGCATTACATTCCATGTTGAAGAGCGACGCACTGTTTCCTCATGCCTCACTTCCTATCGCGAAATTCCTTCTGGAGAATGGATGCGACATTCGTGCCACTAACTCATGGGGAGCTACACCGATACTACTCGCAATTGAAAACGGCCATCTTTCCACTGCCGAGCTCGTTCTGTCCCAACTTTCAGCGTCCTCTGTCGACTCTAACTCCATTATTCCTCACGTCATGGATTCCGAAGGAAACGGCATCCTGCATTGTCTGTGTCGCAAACTCCAGTGGTTAATGCCAATAGACATGGATGAGTTCATCGACAGATTGACTATGCTGCAAGAAGCAGGTCACGATCTCGCAGAGGATGTTAATAGGCAGGATCATAAGGGTTTTACCCCACTCTGTATCATTCTGGGAGCAGGTCATGATGAACTCACGCCTGCTAGTGACTCGACTATACAAGTCATTTCCGTCCTACTTTACCTCGGGGCTAAGTTCTCCGAGGTGATACCGTTCTACAAGGACAATTTCGAATGGGCCACGAACCTACCTTGGTATCGCGATGCCACCGAGGCTCATCGGCTCTCACTATCTCGATTCAACCCACGCTTTGGCGACGTGACCTGGGCTCTCTGTCTCCTTCAGCGGGCACACCTACCCAAGATCCCCCCACCTATCGTCATGCTGATCATGAATATGGCAGAGTATTGGGCGTACACAAAAGTCATCAAAAGGATATCCGCCACACGATCGCGTGTGGTGGTGTGCAAATTGCATTTCCTGCAACCCCCAGTGAGTCTCTCTGGACACCTTGCCGAGTTACGTTTTCCTGCAAGCCTCGTATAGTCCATACATGTGGGTAGCATTTTCCGTTACTCAAAAGGCTGCTGACCTCCTCTCTGAAGACATCGGATCTGATGTTGCAATTGATGTTGTTGTCAGACGCCCTGACGCTACGTTCAATGTCCCGGTTGCTCTCAAGCCGAGATACGTTCCACCTCACCCACCCAAAACTGTTTTTGATGTATGGGACGAGTACACACCCGCGACACAGCTAAAGAGGAGGGGACGGCTTGCTGTCGCGGAAATGACACCTAGAGACTCGTTCAGCGTGGAGTTTCGGGATGGTCACAATGACTACCTCGAACTCGAATTTTTCCAGATTGAAATGTTGTACGCGATTGATCCTACTAGGAGGTAGTTGGTTGGATTCTAGCTAGTGATTGAAGGATTTCATTCTTATAGCTGTGCCAAGTCATCAACTACGTAGGTCAACTTGTCTCCGAAGAACACACTACTTGAACTTGCATCCACTAGTTGAACGTCGATGTTCCCTACATATTCTGAAAGGTACTGAGCAGGGACTGCGAGTACGTGAGAAGCATTCGCAGGATGGGCAAGAAGTTCGACCGCTCCGACGGAGTCCAACCACTGCATGTTCTCTGAGCTGAGTCTTGACATCGTGATGCACCTGCCACCACACAAGCCTTGTTTAACACTATGTTTCTTTATTGCGCAGTTCATTGTGTCCCTCGAGCTTCAATGGCTGTCGACGAACAGCTGGCAGCTTGAGATATGTCGAGCTGGCTCCGTGCCAGTGGTCGGTATTATTTCACTCGCAAGTCAAACTTTGCGTGCATCGTCGGACTCGAAGTTGGCCCGCGTGATGACCTCGAAAACGAACATGGCTCATCCAAATCCCTCCTTCCATCAAAGCAGAAGTGACACACGGACTTGGGTGCGTTTAGCCTTTTGCGCAACCTCGTTGAAGCAGGCAGCTTCGTCAGTTCAAAGTGGCTCAGTACCTCAGGTCCGTCGCTCATACCCTTATCGTATGCACTCTGTCCTAATTATCACTGGATTGTGACGATAGATTCCAGGGACTGCAGGGATCCTCTATTTCATTGATCCCATTCCAAAACCTGACCTCTCACTGCTTGCCCCAAACGGCAAGGGTTTCAACAACGTCGTTCACATTCTCTTCGTTTCCCGTCTCTCATGATTCACCCGCGAAGCCTCCGTCACCGGTAGGAAGTAGTGGTATGGGTCAATGGTGCAACAACGCATTCCTTGGGTTCGGAGTGTCACCATGTGTGGCGGTGTAGCGAAAGTCGTTTCAAAAAGTTTTATGTGCGTACAATACCCTACAATATCCATGACTAATCTGGAGACGGACGGGAATAACCTAGGTGTAAGTTCGTAATGGTCGGGAGAGTGGGAGCTGTTGGGCCTCCTCAGTCACGTGGCGTACCAGACAAAGTGCGTTCCGCACTCCGAGTCGTGTTACTCTAGTAAACGAGTCTCATGTCGGAAAAGTCAGCTTGGGAGCTGAACAGGAGATGGTCACTACCACACAGCAGGGTATGACCTCTGCGGAGGTGAGGAGGATGGAATGTGGGGTAAAACTCCTGTGGGTCCTCCGATTGATATCCATTCCCTGATCATAACCCCTTAGTTATAGCGTGCGCAATGTGTTCATCAGATCAGCCTCTGGGATCCCAAAAAAATGTGGCGGAGACAGCGGAGAATGGTGACAACTATCAAGTGGTGACTCAGCAATCATTACAGCGGTGGGGAATTGACCGTCTTCAAGTACGAGTTGCAAAGCGTAGTTCCCCAATGTCGCACCCGTTCTCCTAGGGAAATGGCACATATTGGCGCGGTCGTTCGAAGTGGAGGAGGCAATGTATCGCATTGTCGCTGCGCCGAGTTGCGGACCGGCTGCAACATATTTTTAAACCAGATGAGTCAGAAATATGATGATCCAAGCACTTGATGCGTGCTGAGACGTGGACATTAAGAGGTGGAAAGACCGGACGGCTTTGGGACGGCTCACGCTTTTTTCATCTATGACGTAGCATCTGGTATATTCTCCACTAATACTTTGTCTCCGAGTCGATGTATGCAAGTCGTTGATCTCGAGCTATTCGCCTGACCGGTTCCCAATCACTCTATCCCCAGATTCCCCACGGCTGTTTCTGCCTACCATCTCTCCTTTTACCCGCTTACCAGAATCATCCTTCCTCTCAAACTCGCCTTATGGCCTTCGCTGAGCGTTCCCCCACAGTCATTACATGGAGTATTTCGTTGTTCAACTCAGTTCAAGCGAGTGGATCACGCGAATTCACTGCTATTTTCCCCACCACACAATCGCTTTGGGATCTAAATCTATTATCGTATCTTCCGGATGTTCCCTGTCTGAGACACTCATGTGGTTTATGGGAGAAGTTGGGTTTACGTATGACTGTTCTGTCGCCAGCGTCTACTTGACAATCTCTCAGCGGGGCGCCCATCGACACTGTGCTTCTCACTACCGCAATCATGGACGGAGTCTCCACTGCTGCCGCCGCCCTAGGGCTCGTCCGAGCCGGAACGCATGTTACGAGCATGCTCGGGCGACACATATCCTCTATCAAAGAAGCCGATTCATCTCGTGCTAGGCTGCTCGATCAAATCAAGCTAATATCTGCCACCGATACTATGATCGAGGGCATCATACGAAATTCGTCTCCATCCCTGCGTACTCCAGTTTTACAGACCTTGATCGACGAATGGTTCAAAGAGAATGGACCACCGAGAAAGTGCAAGAGAGAGCTGGAGGAATTGGCAAGTTGGCTCGAGAGCCAACGCGAGGCTAGAAAACAGAAAAAATGGGCAAATATAATCTCTTGGCCCTCCAAGCAAGACAAGATACAAGCAACGATCAGAACATTTGAAGGATACATGCTGTATTTTCGCGATATACTCTCAATCGAAACTTTGTGAGCGGGCGTCTATTAGTGATTGCGATCCCGCTAATCGTGCAATCATGGTCAGCAATCTTGTGGGAAGCGTGGCAACGAGGAACAGCTACGAGGGGCTTGCTACTATGAAATGTGGGTCCCTGCAGTATAATGTAGAGCGCAATGGAGCTCATCTTTTATGCAGCGAAGTTGTTATCTTGGTTGGATGGGTTTGACTGTACAGATAAACATGAATTCACGCTCCGGCTGCGACAGCAGACGACGGGTGAATGGTTGTTCAAGGAACAGTTATATCTTGATTGGCGCGATGGTTCAATAGACTTCGTTTGGTTGCACGGCAAGGGTTGGTCTCTAATCATCCATGGGAGTAAAAAACTGACTAGATATCTAGCCGGTGCCGGGAAATCAGTGCTTGCGTACGTGATTCTCTATATACACTCGCAAACCTCTGGCTCACTCTTTGTATATCCGCCATTATTGATGACATTTCACACGGACTAGCGAACAACCAGACACTGGCATATTTCTACTGCGACTTTCGGAACAGCCGTTGCACGAGTGCCATGGAAGTCTTACGCTCAGTTGTCAAACAGTTGCTTGGTAACTCGAACAGTGATTGGTTACCCTCGTTTTCCGACTTGACCACGCGCATGCAGCGAGGTGCACGACCACCAACGGACTTGGACACGTTGTCGGATCTCCTCGAACGTGCGGCAGGACACCATGCGTGTCCGATCGTCCTTGTTGATGCACTTGATGAATGCGAGGATCTCGCGAAATTACTCGGCCAGCTAAGGAAGCTATCCCGTGGACATTGCCGCCTCTTTGTTACGAGTCGGACTTTGTATCCTCTCAAGGAAGCTTTTGCGGACTTACCTTCGATCTCCTTGGATGAACGGGTGGATGAAGTACGGCAGGACATGTACTTTCACATCATATCTGAAATACAATCACGATCCCGACTCAAGATACTTAGGAAGGAACTGAAGGATGAAATCAAGGATGAGTTGATGAGGAAGGCTGACGGAATGTGTGTACAGTCACCGCCTTTTTCACAGAATACTCACTCTCAGCTGATGCAGGTTCCGATGTGTGCAGTGTCAACTTGACAGACTCAATGACTGCTGGTCCGTGAGAAATGTTCGAGAGGTGCTCGATACTCTGCCACGAACGCTTTACGACACATACGATCAGATGATAGAAGCCATCGGCAGGACGGAATTTGGTCCACAAATCGCCCGGAGGGCTCTTCAGTGGCTCGTATTAGCGTTGGAGCCTCTGAAACTTTTACAACTTGCAGAGGCATTGACGATCAACAGTGCTAGTGAAGAGCCATCCTGGGACGTCAGCGATGCACTGATGCATGGAACTGACATTTTGGAAATCTGTGGCAGCCTCATAACGTTCGATGACAAGAATGGCCTCGTAACCTTGTCTCATTATAGCGTGAAGGTATGCCCCAAATTTCTGAACGGGGTTTTAGAATCTGACTTCCTGGATCGACAGGAGGACTTGACTTCGGATGCCACCGCAAAACCTTACTTCGTTCATCGGACGCTCGGATGCTTCGAGATTTCCTTAGTATCCATCTACTCTGTTCTGCTCTATATACAGACCCCACAAGGCGTTCCGCGGTGTTCCGATCAATTCTGCTTTTACGCACTTCGCAGTGGATTCAAACACCTGGAAAGCTGTCCTTCCGACCATAACAAAGCCCTTGTGGACAACTTAGTGTCACTTCAAGACTGTGTCTCAAGGTGCCATCTCGAACAAACTGGAATTAAATGGAGGGGCAGTGCTTGGATGATAGAAGTTCCGCAGCTAGCTCTCTATATCGTTACCCGCTTCGGCCACCTGTCTATGCTCCAACATTATCTCGACTGTCACCCTGTCGCGACCACCGAGGAAGACAACCCACTGGTCTATGCTGCGCTGTACAGCGATCCTCTCCGTGTTCGACTCTATCTTGACAATGACCTCGATGTTAACGTCGAGGGTCCCATTTACAATTCCTGGAACGTGTACAAAATGTCACCTCTCATAGCGGCCGTTCGAAATGAAACACCCGAGTATCAGGAACCACTTGTCAAGCTCCTACTAGCACATAACTGCACTGTCCCAAAATATGCAGTCCACTCAGCTCTTCAATGTCACGTTGGCGCTCTCCCTAAACCTGCAGTTATCCGCATCCTTCTGGATCACGGCGCCGATCCCACCCTGTTGGCCGCTTGTAGCAAGAGCGCCTTGTATCTGCTTCTCGAACACAAAGCGTCCCCCTCTGATGATGATTTCGCGATTGCCTGCATGCTGGTAACGGCTGGTTGTGATCCCTCAGCTTTGGACGACGGTGGTTTCTCACCCTTTCGTCACGCCATCTGCGAGGGAGAGAGTAGATGGATCCAGTGGCTGCTCCAAAACGGTTTCCAGATGCCGCCGGATGCCATACTTCATATATTTCGGAGACAGAACTCCCCAACCGGACATACCGAGATGCTTCGCATGTTGCAATTTCTCATTGCGAACAATGTCCATGTCCATGTTCGTGATGTTGAAGGATGCAATGCATTCCACCGCCTCGCCCGCCTCCTTTTCATTGATTACGAGTTGATGGCTATCGCGATCCGTCTGTTACTCGATCATGGGTGCGACATCAACTGCAAAAATGTACTCGGCGAAACACCATTACATCTATTCGCTGCCCATCATGCTATGCTGGATGGTATAAAACTCCTCGTTGCTCACGGTGCCCAAGTACCCATTGACATCGTCAATTATTCCGTAACGAACGGTGCACTCTCTTTTGTGGATGTGGATCACTATGTGACGAATTCCCTCGTTCTCTTAGTGAAGAGGTATGGTGCAAGCTGTCGATTGGTCACCCAGGGTGGTGAGAATGCATTACATCACATGCTCAAGTTCGAATCGCGGCTTCCTCATGCCCCAAGTTCTGTCGCAAGATTCCTTCTGGAGAATGGGTGCGACTTTCGTGCCACTAACTCACTGGGGGCCACGCCGTTGCAACTTGCAATTGAGAATGGCCATCTCCCCACCGCTCTCCTTATTCTGTCCCGGCTACCAGCGTCCTCTGTCGGCTCCACCTCCTTTATCCCCCACACTGTGGATTACGAAGGAAATGGGATTCTTCATCGTCTTTGTGGCAGACTTTTAGGACCTGATCGGCGAATAAACGTAGCCCAGTTCAAGGAAAGATTGGCTATGCTACAGGAAGTAGGCTACGATCTCGCAAAGGATATCAATCGGGAGAATCATAAAGGCTTTACGCCACTCTGCATCATTCTAGGAACCCGTTGGCATGAATCCCTTCCTGACAATGACCGTACCATCATCTCTATCTTGCTAGACCTTGGGGCCAGATTCTCGGACGTGACCCCACTTTACCTGGACAACTTCTCATGGGCCAGGAATCTACCCTGGTATCGCGATGCCACCGAGTCTTACTGGCTCTCACAATCTCGGTTGAAGCCAAGCTTTGGCGATGTAACCCAGGTTTTCTATCTCCTTCAACGGGCGCACTTGCCCAAGATTCCTCCCCCTGTTTCCAGCCTGATCATGAGTATGGCAGAATATTGGGCATGTGCAAAAGTCGTCAGAAAGGACATCTGCTACACGAACACGTGTGGAGGCGTGCCGAATGCGTTCCCTACGATCCCCGGTGATGCCGGACATTGGACTCCTCGCCGAGTTATGTTTTGCTGCAAGCCTCGTGTAGTCCATCCCCGTGGGTACCATCTCTCGTTACTCGTAGGTGCCACTGATGGCTGACCTCCGCTTTGAAGACATTGAATCTCGTGTTGCAATTGACGTTCGCGTCAAACGCCTAAGCGGCACGTTCGATGTCCCAGTCGCTCTCAAACCTGAATACGTCCCACCTCACGTTCCCAGAACCGTGTTTGATGTATGGGACGAATCCACACATGCGACAGAGCTGAATGGGAAAGGACGGCTGGCCGTTGCGGAATTGACGCCTAGAGACTCGTTCTGTGTGGAGTTCCGCCACGGTTTTCCCAGAGATGATTATTTTGAACTCGAATTTTTCCACATTGAAGTGTTATACGCGGTCTGTCCCTCTCAGATGAGTCACTGGTTGGATCGCATTAGTGTTCCGAAGAGCGACTTCATTCGTGCTCCGAGTCGTCACATAGTTACGCCGCTAAGTCCAGGTCAAGAATATTATAACATAGCTTATTATTTAACACTTACATCGTTCACCCACTAACACCATCTGGAACGTCGGCGTCCCTTGACAAAAGCAAGTTTTATAGGCTAAATGTGTAGTGAAACGTTGGTGAAACCCACCAGCTTGGCGGAAGGTGTAGGTTTCTGACTCGTGGGAGTGAGGCTTAGGGGCTTATTCACCAAACTTGGATTGAACATCCAAGGTTGCGTGTGAGTTCGAGCCGGAGCCGTCTTTAACCTGACGCGAATAAGGCAGCATGTTTCTGTCTGGCATAGTCAAGCGTGCCTCCAAGGGCTGTCAGCGAAGTACAGCCAGCTGGAAACATTGGCGCTACAGCCGGTATTATTCCACCAGCAAGTCCAACTTTGTGCGCATCGTCGAAGTTGGCCCCCGTGATGGCCTTCAGAACGAATCACACCCAATCCCTCCTTCCATCAAAGCAGAACTTATTAATCGGCTTGGGCGCGCTGGTATGCGCAACATCGAAGCAGGTAGCTTCGTCAGTCCGAAGTGGGTACCTCAGGTCCGTCGCACTTGCCCTCATCGTATGCATTCTGTTCTGATCTTCTGTGGATTACGACGACAGATGGCAGGGACTGCAGAGGTCCTTTCTCTTATTGATACCATTCCAAACACTCACCTCTCAGTACTCGTCCCCAACGCCAAAGGTCTCGACGAAGTCTTCCGCGTTCTCTCCGCTTCCATCTCACCTGATTCTGCCGCGAAGCCTCCACCACCGGTTACAGAAGTAGCAATATTCAGTGCTGCAACAGACGCATTCTCACGGGTTAATACCAATGTCACGGTATCGGACTCGTTGGCCCGCCTCGAGCCCGTAGCTCGTGCTGCCCTTGCTAAAGGGCTCCAAGTACGGGGATACGTTTCGGTCATCATCACATGTCCATACTCTGGACGGGTGGATCCACGAAGGGTACGAGATGTAACAAGAGACCTCCTGCAGATGGGCTGCTACGAGGTCAGCCTGGGAGACACCACGGGCACTGGCACGCCGGCCAGTGTGCGTGCAGTGCTCGAAGAAGTCTGCAAGGAAATTGATCCTAGCAGACTTGCTGGCCACGTAAGTGCCTTTGTTCTTCTCCGTTAATGTATAAGGATTCATAAGGTTTATGTCTTCCCGAATAGTTCCACGACACGAACGGAACAGCACTTGCAAACATATTCACCGCTCTCGATATGGGCTTACGTTCGTTCGACGCCTCAGTCGGGGGACTCGGCGGATGTCCTTATTCCCCCGGTGCTACTGGGAACGTCGCCACAGAAGACGTTGTTTACGCCCTCGCCGGCGAATCATTCTACGGCGACATTGGAGAACCATACTCTGGTCAGCACATCTCATCCTCCATCGGGTCATACTGATTTTCCACCTTGTCTTCCAGCTCCTTCACGATTACCACCGTCTGTTCTGGATCCGAAGTGGGACGTGGGCCAGATATCTCTTCCATTACTTGCGGAAACAGGCGCTTGGATTTCCGAGACCCTCGGGAGGGAGAACACGAGTCGGGCAGGGCGTGCTTATCTGGCTCGGAAACGCCGGGAACAGCAGCTGGCAGAGAAGGCACAAGAACATGCGAAGCTATGAGTTCGCCCATCACTGGATGGATCATGAGAGAACATCAAGTACGTTGTATCATTTATGGAGAGACTTGACAAGTCCTGTCCTATAGTATCTGTAACTTGTACTTTTTCGCTTCCATCCTGCAGTTCTAGCTCGACAGTATTTCCTGCATTATTACCTCTACCCCACGAAGCTGTACAATTTTAGGTTTTTTTTTCGATGCATTCCAATCCTGTACCAAGTGAACAATTCTTTCCATCAATACATGGTTTGAGCCCCTGGTAATAATCATAACCGAGTGAACGAAGCAAATCTCGTGCGCGCTAGAGACATATTCCGAAGCAACACGTTTGTAAGGTAAACCCAACAATACTCTTCGATGGGTGAATAAATAGATGACACCGAGGCGTTTGTTCCGTAAAAGTTGAAAACGATGGATATGATTACACACAGCAAACGCCAACGGGTCGTCTTTGGGGCTGGGACGATGTGGTGATGGAGAGGACGATGACACAGAGCCAGCTGCTTAGTATGTGTCATCGTTCGAGCCACCATTCAACACCTAGTTGAAGAAACACTCGAGCAAGACGTGTTTCGCAGAGGGAACTAGTAGAAACCTAACAAGCAGCTCGTTGTGATCGGGGGTGGCAGCTTGGGAGACGTTCGAACCAGCTGTCTACGGCATTTGCACATGGATGATGTTGATGTTGAAACATCGTAATACGACCCGCTCGGTCAATGAAGAAGATGACTGATGAGATCGTAACAGACGCAAGTTCTATGAACCGATGCACTGGCATCGTGTTCCCTCGACGCACTGATGCACTTTATTTGTACGGTCATTTCCTTGACGCGTTCATGGATGCGATATGGAGTCGACGACTCGGAGGCTCGCGATTGCCTGCCATGTGCCGTTGACGGAATGCCAATAATGTCCAGTACTCGATTGGGCTAAATACAATATACGATAGCATGTAACAAACGTCGAAAGTGGTTCGGGCATATGTAGACGTGCCTATAGTAGATATCGCAATCCGCGTTCGCAACTCGACGTGGTTCACTTAACTTGTTTCTCCAGTATGGCCTGTACGGCCACAACATATCCACGAGGGCATCGAGATCCAAAAGGAAGGGGGCGCTTCGTCCTCCTGTGAAGAGAAATAAGTCACAATGTTCATGAGCGGATGGACAGATGAACGAACTTCCTCGAACCACCATTCAGCCCGCTAAGCCAAGTGGTCAGATATCTGTGCACTAGAAAAGGGGCAAGAGGGGCACGCTTACCCTTATCCGCTGCCCGGGGGCTAGCGTTGAAGATTTATTATTTGATGGCGGTGCTGTTGCTTGGGGTATACCGGTCTGAGAAGGATCTCCTGAAGGAATTTGATCAGGTATCCGATTGCGATCGGGATCTTTTGACGGCATTTGACCAGGCACCTGATTGCGACTGAAATCTTCTGAGGGTACTTGAGGAGACATCTGACTGCGACCAGAATCCTCCAAGGGTATTTGATCAGGCATCCGATTGCGACTCCGAATCCTTTTCGTTCTTCTTCTGAACCAATTCCCGAACATTCGGCGTTGAACTCCATCGGATGATACAGCGTTGTCAGGATTCGGCTGTGGATCAGCCTGAGGTATTTCGATAGCCGAGGTCAGTGGTGGAGCAGGAGGCAGGTGCTGGTGGATCTGGGACGAGTCCTGTGGTTGCGCAACGGGCTCGAGCGGATGTTCATCGGATGTTGGGGAGGGTGGCTACCATGTGTCATTAACACGAGGCAGAGAAGATTCTCTCACTACCTACCTCATCGTAGTCAAATAATGGCGCTGATGTACCACTCGGTTGCAACTCCGTCTGTTACCATCGTTACCGCGATGTCTTAGGGAAGGACCGGTGTTGATTCTCACCTCGAGCAAAGCCTCGTCCTCTTGTCGTCTACTGTTCTCCTGCTCTGGGGAATCGGATTGGGATTCCTCGGCCAGCTGATTGAGTGCCTATACATTAATTGGATCAATTCGCCGTTCTGGACGCAGGATGGTCCTGCACTTACAGTCTGAAACAAGTCATTTACGCGTGTACAGGAACAAAGTTTCGTGAACGAATGTTATCATTGACTTTAGGAATGCTTACGTTGCCAGGCAGGTAGGAGTCAGGAAGAATCCCCCCAAGATTCCAGATGATGGATGTCCCTGAGACTTTTGATCCAGCTGCGAGACGACATCCGTCGGGCGACAAGGCAATAGATTGTATGTTGTGAGTGTCCTCGACGATGCCTAGCTGGGTATGAGTCGAAGTGTCCCATAATGAGACGAAATGACCAGCGGAGGAGGCAATGAATTTGCCATTTGCTGAGAGAGCAATAGACATTGGGCCATCGTTGTTCGAGTCGTGAATTTGCCATTCAGCAAGTGGGGATCCGGTGGAGGAATCGAATGACTTGATTTTATAGTCCTTGGATACGGCCAAGAGTCGTTGACCGTGTGTGGACCAGGCAATAGGGAGGAGCGAGTCGTAAGGTATTGGGTTCTCGATGGAGATGAGCCGGTCACCATTGTGAGCATTGAAGATGCGGATGGTGCCAGTGGAGTCGTTGTAACAGACAGTGGCGAGACGTTCGCCATCCGGCGAGAATGTGGTTCCATAGACAACTCCGCCATGTTGGAGTGGGCCAAGCACTCTCTCCCCAGTTGTAATGCCCCAAATGCTCGCATCCCTGTCGATCCCTGTGGCAAACTTGGTGCAGTCGGGCGCAACGTCGACTGCCACCACCCACTTTCCGCCCTCCACCTCGGCGACCTGTTCGCGGAGCGTTGCGTCCCATACGCTCGCTCCACTCCTGGTTCCACACACCACCCATTTCTGATCCTTCGACACAGAAATCGCGTACATGTCCATTCCTCTTTGCTTTCCTAGCTCTTGTCTGTCTGCTACTCGCCACCGTCGGATCCCATTATTCGTCCCGTCGAAGAAATGCTTTCCGTCAGGGTCGAAAGCCACTGCCCATACCAACCCGGAGTCAACGCCGCCTTCAAGAACCATTCTCGTGTCATGGCCTAACTGGATTGTCAGCGTTCTGCATCACTCCTGAGAACCACCACACACCGGGTTTTGTCGACGACATCCTCACAAGCGGTCCGTGCAACTTGAAATTTAGACTTGGAGGCGTCAAGGAACGAGGTGACTCGTGGTACGCAGTAGGGTTGTCTCAAACGCGTGTCCGTTTATGTGGTGTGTCTGTGAGGCGCCTCGTGTATTGGGCGCTTATGCTTACAACTCGGATCCCAGTCAGGTACTCGTCGGGATGACCAAGTAATCCATGAATGCTACCGCGACCTGCCAAGTTCATCCGAAGGTGTTACTGAGAAACCTGCTTATCATATGTACATCTCTGTTGCCTGCAGATAGTGCCGATTGAGACTCGGCTGCCAATCGCACGAAATGGTCCATCTTTGCGTCGTTTTGTACCCAAGGGCTTGGACTCGGTCAAGAGAGCGAAAAGCAAGTAGACGACCCGACGTCGATCTAGACAATGCGACCACTGCGCGTCCTCACACTCCGCTTCAGGCCTCAGTTTCTGGCAGCATGCGATATTTGGGTTCATGACGGACATGAATGAAAAGTCAAAGTGCCAGCCCACGGTACACACTGCCGGTCTGGCTCGCGTCTTGTGCGTGCAACAGCTCCAACTCGCAAATCCCAATCTCCGTATTGCATACTGTCGCAAGATTGCGCCGCGATATCCTAGCGAGTTCGACCATGGACAGACTTGGCAGGATTTGTGCCAATGCAGCGGAGAGACTGGAACTGTGACGTCCACCTCCATGATGTTCGAGTCGTCCAACCACTCTTTCTTTGCTCGAGGTAAGAGCCAGGATCGGACCTCCCCAAAGATAATGCGCTGATGATGGTGACAGACCGAGTTGTCGTCGAACTCACCGGCCCCATTATTTGATTACGAAGAGGTAGGTAGCGAGAGGGTCTTCTCTGCCTCGTGTTGACAACATGTGGTAGCCTCCCTCTCCAGCATCGGATGAGCATCCTCTGGAGCCCGGTTCGTCACTTAACTCATCCCACATCAACGCTTCTCCCGTCCCACCACTGACCTTTTCTATCGAGGTACCTGACGCAAAGCTCAATCTTGAAAATGCCGAGTCCTCCGAAGGAAATCAACAGTCGAACCCTTCGGGGGCGGTTCAGAACGATGATGAAGCGGGGCAGTCGCAACCGGACGCCCCGTCAAACGTCCGCAGAGTCTTCTCCTGAGACGAGTACACCGCGAACAAAAACAGCACCTTCAAAAGTACAGCCTTCAATGATGTACCCTGGCCGACGGGTAAAAGTGAGTGTAGTCTTTTCTCGTTGACAGGGGACGGATATCTGACAAGTCAGCTCAGCGGACTGTTACAAAGTTCACTGTTAGACCGCAGGCTCGTTCACGCCTCAACCCGTTGCCGTCATATATCCATTGATATCACACCTTCAGAATATCCTCACTAGACCGACACTCAATAAGTCTGTCCAGCTGGCACTGCACCCGTGGGGCTCTACAAAATCGAGAATGAGTAACTCCGGGCAAAGAAAAAGGAGCGGACGCGCTTCTATCGGCTTTTCAGTCCCTGAAGAACCTCCATAAACATCTTCGGCCAGGAATGCAATTGAGCGTCCAAGGATCTAAGGTAGGCATGTAAAACTTTCTTTGACAGAGCCAAAAGCCCGGTTGGTGGCGCGGACGGCACCGTCCGAGAAATTGTTTCACTAGCTGATCGAGTAATTTCGAACGATTCTCGTACTCATCAAGTGTGTCAACGAAAACAAAGCTGTGCAAGGACTTCCGCCGCATCCTTGAGGAGAGATCTGATAACGCATCTAAGTCCGCAGGTGGTCGGGCGCGTCTACAATCAATCTTCCAGAGATACCATCACTGTTTCGCTGTAAAATGGATGCTTGAAGTACGGTGAAGGAAAATTATAAACGGCACAACTTTGACATCCTACCAATGTACGGAATATGATGGGTGGTAGTAGGAGCGTTGTTTGCGTGGGGTTGAACATTTCAGTCTCAGAAGACCAGCGAGTGACCCATGCATCGGTTGTGAACCGGTATTAATCTGCATTCTTCCATTGGTTGCTAATCTTAGGTTCATGAATCCTACGAGTAGGCAACCAATTATCGCTGTAGGCCCTATGCACGACTGATACCATACTTGCCTCCGAGGCTCCGACTTGACGCGCAGCCGTGTCTACGAGCGTTTGGTGCCCCACGACGTTGGGAACGAAACAGACCATACAATTGTTAACGTTCAAATCGGGGTCTTGCCTTAAGAGGCTTGCAGCTGAAAATCGCATGGTCTATGATTGATAAATCGATAAGCAGATCGCAGTAAAGTGTCCGTGACAAGATAATAAGAATACACCCGGGTCAAGCTCTATATCATGCAACCTCCCAGCATTATTCCTGAGCTAGTTTGCGAGGGGATCGTTATCCACATGGAACAACAATGTCCCAACCTTCCTTGCCTTACCCGGATCACGAGGACCGGGAAGAAGCGTCAGCCTGGTTTGGGGACAGAAAAGTAGCAAATACGTCGACCCGCCAAAGTGGAACGACCCAATCTCATCTCCCTTCTTGATCCAATCTCCTTCCTTTACCTCCACCTTGGTGGTAGAGACTTCGCCAAGACCAACCGCAACGCGCACCACCTGTGGGTGGCAGATAATGGTGAGACAACTTGAAGCTCGAGATCGTGTCAATTTCCATCCGACATATTGTGGACAAGTCTCGTCGTCCGGATCACGCGGGTGGAACGTCTGCGCTGAACGCGGCATGAAATGAGTCAATTTACCGTTTGATCTCAATGCGGACATCTCGGCGCATACCACGTGTGTTCGCCGTTGTACCCACATGCTTCGTTTTCTGGTATGCCCTGTGCAAGCAATTGCAGCCCGTGTCTTCTCGGTGGCGAGCATATCATCTTGGACGTGCATTGGACAACTTTTCGAAGAGATGGTGCTGCGGGTCGTGACTGGCAGTCCGTACACCGTGGTACGTTGCACCACGTAGGTTCGTAACATGCCTCGGAATTCTTGGCCGAGACACGCCGTCAATCTCCACGATGATGTTCACCAAACAATAATGAACACACCGAGAGTGATGTCTAAAAGCACCTGGGTCGAGCATGCGCAGTCGACTCGTAACCGATTATCTGTCCAGTGAGCATGTTAGCCTATTTTGAGTGCCTTCCATGAGAATGATCAAACTGCTCCTCCTCAGGGGCCATACCGAGCCGTGTTTCACGGTGCAAACACCCGAACAGGGTCATAGTATAGGCTTCAAGTAGCGTTCTTCCGTTGCATTTCCACGGACGCAAGGCTTCTGCAAGGGAAATCATGCGCAACCTGACCATTGAAGTTCCTTACTCACAATTCACCATGAGGCGCACCGAGCAACGATCGATTCGGCTCCGCGTGATAAGAAATATCTCCGAGAAATAAACCGTGACAATGTGACAGTAGCGTGTGCCCGTGAATTACATGATGTCAAGCGTTCGGACCTGCGGATGTGGTCTTTTATACGACGTGCGAAGTCAGGGCGATTGTGAATACAAATTATAACAGTAAAGCACGATGTACAATATTGTAAGTCAGGCGGTCTTTGTTTGTGGGTGAGAACAATCGTTGCGAGAACGGACTCGAGAGAGCAGTATATAATTGACCGTGAGCAAAGGGATGAGAATGTAGATCAACGACAGTAGGTGCGAGCGTCAGACCTTGGCAACCGTTGAAACCTGAAAGTCGAGGATGTTCTTCTGGGTACTGGCACCGAACGCGAATGGCCTATTGATTTTCAGCGCCATATTGTGAGACATCGATGTCAAACATTTTGTTGGCAGCAATGTTGCTCAAGGTCCGTGCCACTGTACCAGTAACAACGAAGATGGGAGAAGCACGAACGCCTGTGCTAAGCTCAATAGGTTCCTAGGTGAAAATGATGATCAGCAAGGGAAATAGAGCAAGGGACAACGGCACGACACACGAACACGTGCGATACGGGAGCAACGCTCGACTTCGAAGACAGCGCGCTCCGGGCTTGCATGACACGACCGCTAATGATGTAGATTCCATCGTATAGAGGGAGAGGTTTTCGTCCAAATGTGAAAACGGTGAAGGCAAAATCGTCCTCGCTGTCGGGCAAAGGAAGAAAGGCGTCGTGCGACCAATAGGTCTTCTTCTCTGCATATTCGAACACTTCAAGTTGACCTTTCAAAATGTCGACGACACCGTGAACGGTGCACATAGACGCCATGAGGAAAACTGGAAGCACGCGGAACGGGGGAGATGGAAGAGAAAGGAGCGACTCGCACCCGGGTTCAAGGTGTCGCGCTGCTCGAAAGTGAGCGCGAGACCCGCCAGCTCCTCTGATCACAGCCACAATCGAAGAGCACCGCATCACCGAAATGGACGCTTGTTAGGAGCGATCACAAAAGCGACTCAGAACGGGACAGGAGCGACGGACGCGCTGTTCAGATCCACAGCTCCGGCTCAGCTCCACAACTTCGCACAGCATGACGCGGGAGACGCCATTGCCACCGTGGTCTCTATGTTAATATGTAGAGAAGATAATACT
>JBBPOE010000322.1:0-30402 GCA_038091295.1 Tylopilus felleus | reverse complement strand
ACGTCCTTTTGCTTTCCGAATGAATCTATGGGCTACAAGACCTGCGGGATCTGATCGCAAACGGGACTGGGCAGAAAGCGATGCTCAGCGCCAGACAGAATTATGATGTCTCCATAAAGCAAGTCGGAATTAGAACCCGGTCGACAGCGATGGACACACCTCCGTGGTCGAGTTTGACGGCGGCTCCGGGCGCCGGCTGGTTGGTCCGGTACTTTCCTGGAGATCATAGGTTCATATTCAAAGTCCAGTCAGTCAGTGACGACGTACTGGATGGATCCAGTCCGACCGAGCCTTGGACGTTGGCAAGGTATTCTGTTTGATCAAGTGGGTCCATGCATCATGATGCGTGGTAGCGAGTCAACCGATACGCGACGGTTAACGCCAGGATGCTCATTGTAAAGGGCCACACTGGCAGTCCCCGAGTTGCTTCCAGGACTGCCAGTGTCCTTTACAAAGCTCAGACAGGGTCTCCACTGCTAGGGTCAATAACGGTATTGAATTTCGGTGGAATCATAAGCGTGGAAGTAGGCACAGGGACGAGACTATGTAAATAATTACATAGTCGTGGAAGCGAAGAGAAGACAAAAAGTCGGATTTGACCTCCAAACAACCCTTCCAGTGAGATGCCAGCTTCTTCCAATGCCATCCCGACCAAATCTTCATCCCTCTTGCCAGATGAAATCATCTTTTACATCCTCCACTTTCTGAACCCTCATGAGGTCGTTCGACTGCGTCTGGTGCGCTCTGCTGCCCTTCTCAGAGCTTCGCTGGACGTGGTCCTGACTTTCTTCTTTCCAAGGTGTCGAAACAATTCCGCGACGTCACTCGCGATCCCCGGCTGTGGAGAGCATTATACATCAACTCACGCTTACCTCGCCCACCAGGACCATTTTTATGGCAGTCGGCGCAATTTCTCGAACGCGTATTGTCCCACTCAGCGCGTATATCCCAGACGTGGACTTCACAGCCTATCAGCGTCGTTTCTTGCGTTCGAGGTCCACGGATAGCTTCAAAACCCTCTCCCGTCTCAATCTCCTCTGACTTTCTCTTTGGGAGACTGTTCATTTGGAGCGAAGGAGAGCAACTCCTCGCCCAGGATCTCGAAACCGGTGTGGGTCGCCTTCTATACGAGAGCACAGAGCCCATATCATCGCTCAGCGCCTGCTCGCTAACATTTCTTGACGCCGAGCGCGTTTTCGTTGCTCTACGTCACGTAGACGAGCCGATGCACAAGCGTACGCCCATGTCAGTTTTTTTTTCCTATTTGCTTCGTTCTTCCTTGACCCTAATTATACTCTCTTCCCCAGCAAGCTCCTGGAATTCCCATTACAAGATGACGTCCGCCTCACACTAGGTCCTGTCACTTTTGAGATGGACTTGCCGGCTTGCGCGGATTTCCCGCTGTCTGCCAGTACACACTTTTTATATTTTGACGGTGGCCGAGATCGCATATTTGGGCACAATGAGCCTGTTGTGATTGACGTGCGGACACGGTCCATATACGAATTCCCGACGTTCAGTTCCACCTCTGTGAGTTTCTACATTGCCGTCGATATAGGGTATATGCTCATCGGTGTGGTAGGATACGGTTATGCATAGGAATCCCCGTCCGTTTTGGCCCGGGTTCACGTTGCTATCAGGGGGATACATCGTCGTCTTTCGTCCCTGGTGTCACTGGCACCCTCCAATGACTCTCATTCAGGCATTCGTCGCCCCGGATCCATTGGTCGACTTATCTCATACCGACATTAGCCAACTTCGCCTCACGCACGAGGTTCTCGTCGAGCGTGGTTATCAACCCACCCATCGTCTCCGCGGTGCCATCGTCGATCCAGATACCGGAGAGACCAGCGTACGGTTTTTGAGCCATGACTTTCATGAAGGGAAATTTGAAACCCATTACCTCTGCATCGACATCACCATCCCACCACCCAGTTTGGATTCTACGGAGGTCCTTCCCTTGTCCGTTAGCATGCAAGAGCTCTTTGTTCTTTCCGGCGACGGTAAGAGTATCTTCTTGGGCGCTTCCAACGATGGACACGGGAGAGGGATTGTCACCCTGTCTCTGATAGACCCCATTGAGCCTACTGTGGACTGTCCTCTCGTTTTCTATAAATTCTCGGTCGATGCCAGCGGAGAGCATTGTACAGCCATGGTTAGCGAACCCACCGAGCTGAAACAATACGACGTGTTCCCACGTAGGGGCCGCTGCGTGTTCGATGGCGTCAGAGGAAGGTTTTGTCACGATCACGATCGGGAGGCACGTACCAAGTTTTACGATTTGGTGGTGCTCAGTTTCAACTAGCCTCTTCGTGGAACATTCAGAAAGGTGAGGGTGTGTGACATGCTTTGCATCGCCGACGCTCATGTCATTTTATGGGGTCACTTGCAGCACGACGCGGATCTCGCCATTGTGATATAGTATATACTGGTGTATATGTTGGCAGCGTCCCACTGGCAGGCAATAATACTAGAGCAATACCCCTTCTCAGATCACCCAACGGACGCGAGCCTGTCTGCCTAACCGACTCTAACGTGACCCCGACATTGAATAACTGCCAAGCGATTGAATTGACCGAGCCAGGGGAGAAAACCGACCCTATCGATTGCCCCTGACTGCTCTGTTCTCATCTGCGTCGTTCCCACCCAACCTATCAGATATGTACTTGGTGCCAGTGTTTTTGCCGTATCATGAAGATGGCCACAGTATCCTCTTCAGCTCACCACATATAATTAACCTTACTACCTACTGAACAGTGACGGTGATAATATTATTCATGTTTGGACAGCTGATTAGCGCCGTACCCCCACAACGTAATACACAACGTCATACCACTCTCCCATGCTTATGACATCCCGTTCCCTGTTGTGTTGACGCGTCGCGTGTTTCCGTCAGCAGGTCCATGTCGTACCGGCAACTGGTAAACGGTCAGCATCCAACTTGCGCTCACACTGAATGACTCACCAAAGATGTGCATCGTAGCGATGGGCGCTGCAAGCTGCGCTAGCCACGACTGGATATATGGCCCTCGTCATGGGCGCCACGAACCTCACCTCCGTTCATTTGACAACCAAGCAACTCCAACAATGGTCCCTATCACCAACACACGTATCGTCTTCAAGGAGTTACATCAAAGGTAAGCATAGCCTCTGTCTACGCCAAGAAAAATCTTCAAGTTGCAGAGCGCTTCGACATTAGGCCCCTATGTTCCTGGTCAGACGACGACATTTGACGGCAGCCAGACGATCGATCTGGACAGATTCATCGTCGGATCCCAAGTATATTGACAGTTTCGAGGAGGAAGTACTTGCTTTGCTCACATCGAAATAGCTGATGTACAAGGAGCATATCACGAGGGGACTGGAGAATGCCGAGGCGGCTTTGGAGGGTTTTCTCAACTTGGGGAGCGTTTACTGGAAAGAGCATCGTAGTCGTGGCAGACGAATAGTTCCTTTGTATGATTCTATAACTAGAGCTCCTTCTACCACTTTAGTCATATTGTTCCGGGATGGAAGATATGTGAAATATGCTGAAATCATAGCCATGAAAACTGACTTAAGCCCACTCGTGAACAGTCGCGCACATAGGCAAAATTCCTCCTCTTTAGCCGGAAGGGCATGGCTCACTCCATGGTTATTCAGTACATGCTTTGTAGACATCTTCCGGTATGACACCCTCAAGCAAATCGATAAAATCTCCCAACTGGACCCACCGTAGGGTCGGTACGGGAGTGCCCTCGTGCCAAACACGAACGGACTGTCCGCCGTTGGTATCCTGCCAAACCTGCCAGACAAGTTACACGCGCGGGGTCACCACCATAACCACGACGGTTCACTCACCTCCATGACGATCTCGCTCCCCATAGCAGGCCACCTCAACGTGCCTCCGTTCAACGCGTCTCCAAGTCCGAGACCAGCCGCAAGTCGAATCATCGACCCATCGTGCCCCACGTAAAACCTAAGCTTGTGCGTTTCGTCGCCCGATCGAACACGCTCGAAATGGTGTACCAATTCAGTGAAGAATACGCCTAGACACTGAGCGTTCGGGTAAAGACGTCCTCGTCGGGATGCGCTCACCGAACGTCAGTGACGTGTACGTGGTCGCGTTCTGGGCTGAATTCCATATGTAGCTTCGTGAACGCGTCAGACGCGCTGCGACGGCCTATCCGCACAGCACTCACTTGTACTCCCAGTCTCCGAGCGCAAACACCATGTTGGCATCGTCCTGGGAAACACACGCGCCGGTGGCATTGCAAGGAAGTGGATGTCCGTGACACGTGCGCGAACTAAACGTATCAAAGAAATGGTCGTCTGCAGCGGTGTATCGACGGTCCAGTTCCGGAGCATGACAAGAGACGTGAATACGCACACCATGCGTTCCACGCACTCAAACCTGTCGTTCCGAGCGTTGCATCCAATTTTTGTTGAAGACCCTGATATTGGACGAGATGATCTGTCCACGCAGGCACGGATTGATATGCTGCGCGGATTGCGTTTGCGTTCGGACAGTTATAGTTTGGGACGAGCGAGTCAATCTTTTTTAAAACAAAAAAACAGACGAGAACGTGAGGGGAAAACAAGCGAAAAGAAAAAAAAAAACGAACACACATTTTCAGGCTGAGTGTATATCGGCCACCGTCGTCCAACCGTGCTCGGGTCCATACCATACAAGATCGCGCCAGCGACCTGGTGCGTACGGACTTCGGTGGTCGTTCGAAATTCGATGTCCCGAGGATCTACCACATCCAAGAATCGGAGCGTATCGTGATAGACAGACCAAAAGTCCTGTGAACCCCAGGCAAGGTATTAATGAACAAGCCACACTGATCGACCGAACGTACCTGCCCGTGCTTGACGGCGTCCTCTAGACCCTCGCACGTGAGTTGACCGGCATCACACGTGCCCGACCACATTTGCGAGGCAAAGGGATGCCATTCGGGTATGATGGTCTCGTGGTAAACAGGCGCGGTGCCAGCGGCGTAGTCCTGTTGGATAAAATCGGTACAATTCCATCCAGAAATAGGGTTGAGGGAGAGTTCATCAGGGTATAAGTTATCGGGGGTTCGCTAAACAGAAGAATAAGCGATCATGCAACTGACTCGGAGGGAAACGTCGGCGTCGTACCTTGTGGTGACGAATGACGACGTTCAGGTATTCCAGCGTAGCCGCGGGATCTTCAGGCTGTGTGTAATGTTGAGAGTTGACATGAGGGGCGTTACAGTAGTTGTATGTGTTCCATGGTAGGTCACTCGGGGTGACTGAAGAGTTGTAGATGCCTGTGCTATTCAACAAGAGTTGCTGTCGGTAAAGAGAATCAGTTACCATCATGCTACGAAGCAGGAAGGGATACCATAGTGAACTGCGTCGCAGTGCTGAGCCGCGGGTCTACAGACGAAGGCCGGTGCACGAAGACATTGGCATCGACTTGGTGCATAAGGCTCATAGCCGGTGTAACTCCACTACATATCCATTTTCGGAAGCGTTTCAGAAGTGAGCGAGTCTGAGTCAGCGGCGGCATCGGACTCGATGAGTCCTCAGCTTCAGCAACAAGTACTCACACCTTATCTGCATCAGGTCGCCCAACATCCGAGCTGTCTATTGAATCTCTCCCATCTCTGAATCTATAATCCAACAGGGACAAAAGAGATCCAAGTCCATCATCAGAGGTTTGGCCCTATGATGCGGGCAAGTACAATACTATAGGGTATGTATCGTATAGTCCAAAGAAAGTGAGTTACTACTAACACTGATCAACGACTCGATCTCGACTACAAAAAAATATCCTCGTACGAGGATGATGGCATGGACACGAAAAAAGGTAGGATAAAGAAGACATCACACACTCTAAAGCAGATATGTACCGGCATCCTTGAGCGCACGAGTACACTCGACCGCGGAGAGAACGAGACGCCCTGTCAGCCAAGGACAGGGCTACCTCACCAACGTCCTCCATTGGAGATAGGTCGAACGGGTTCACTGGTCATCCGAGTCGTCAAACCACCAGGTGCCATAGAGTACACCCTCTGCTTCGTTCGCAAAGACGTCAAACAAGCCACGGGAAAAATCGAGAGCACCCCAAGGACATCCCATGCACTGTTCCAAAGGACCTTAGGACAAGCTGACGCGATCGACGCGAGGATGGAACGGACCTTGTCAGTGATGGTCGCCTGGATGGATATCCCATTGTACCAAATGGTGATCGGCTTGAAGCAATATTCACCAGGGTATCCTGGTCCGAACTGTTCAACGTTTAGAGCCACGATCTATAACTCAACGTGAGTAAGCACACTGTTCGTGATCAAACGTCACATACGAAGTCGGTGGGTTTATTCCAGATTCCACAAGCACCCCTGGACAATGCAAGTTAAAAGCAGGATTAGGGCCGACTTGGCTCGACACTCACAAGCCGACATCGTAATACGTGAAGCGCACGCCAGTAAAGGCGTCGCGTTTGTGGACGTCAACGTCGCCCCGCGCGCGGTGGGCTATTTCGTGGTGACGCTTATTGTGGAGCCGACTCGCACTCGAAAAAGGGAGCGCAAGGGCAAGAAAGCTCAGTATGGTAGAGGGCTTCATTCCGGAGAATTTCAGAACTGGTAGAGGTGATGAAAAATGGGAGAGGCTTTTGACAAACGAGTGACTGGGCAGAAGAACAAGCTTCTACAGAGAGGTATGACCGTGGAGAGGGAGGGAAAAGTTGAACGTTTGCATTGCTGACCGCATTATTTGTTTGGATCGGCTAGTGTGACGAGAACGACATAAATTGTCAGCAAAAATTCGCCCCTAGGGCCTAGGCAAGACTTTGGCGTGTCCAGGGTGTTAAATTGTCGGCAGTCACATTATACTTCGTAGTATACTTTCCATGGAATTCCTCAGTCGATTCAGACACAGTTACAACTGGCATCTCGGGCCCATGATTTCTGGGACTGAGTGATCAAAGAATGTGCAAGGTGAGAATGGTTCAAGAGCTCGTCACATTCCAGTTGACGGCATAGCTCCACGGTGGCGCACCTCGGCAAAGCCTCCGAGCGCTACATGTTAATGGAAGCGAGTCGCGAAGGTGGCGCAGTTCGATTCAAACAGTGCTGACAGATCCTGGTATCTTCCGGTGTCCAATTGACGTGTTCTGCGAATGGTACGAACAGAAATACATAACTGAAAAGCACATAAAACGGAGTGGATAGTGTAATCAAAAACAATACTAAAGCTGTGAGACAGGAGGTAACTGGTGGTTTAACTTTCGCTACGAAGAATCGGATGTGCTACACCGTATCACATAAATGTTTACACCTAATACCCTCCCTGCGAACTAGGGACAGCTTGATGTTGCAGCGACGGTGAAGTCATCTTCATCGTTGGCGTGAGTGGCTGACGTGGTGGGGACTGCTGGGAAGGGAGAGACGTCGGGTTTGGAAGGGGGGACGATGAAGTATTCTGCAGGCGAGGGGAGACGGAGAGGGCGGCGGCGTACTGTCCACCGGGCACCATGTGCCCAACGGATGGACCCATTCCTCCTGGTCGGCTGACACTTCGAGTGCCATTGGCTGACGGCGTGCGCGCTGGCAACACTCCCGTGGTCGCATGAGGGAGATTGGGACTGCCTGCACCTGGTGCAGTATTCGAGTCTTGTTGCTGATTACCCAGCGAAGGGGTTTGCTGCAATGGTGGTGCGACTCCGTTCCACTGCCTCCCAGCCGCTAGCTTCAAATTCAGGTTCACGCCTGCAGCCTGCATGTTGTAATGAGTGCCATTCGGCACTAGATGTCCAACGTACGGGGTTTGAATAGGACGACCCTGTGTACCGTAGATCGCTGCGTTGACATCCTGACCTTGCGCGAGTGCCAGCTTAAAGTTTTGCATCTGCTGCGCGGTAAACCCATTAGGCGGCTGACGGGAGTGCATGTAGGCAGCACTAGGAATCGTGTAGCCATTGATGGGAAGGTATCCGTTGAGCGGGATTGAAACAGGTTGTTGCACTTCCACTTTCTGACGCACTGGCGAACCAGCTTGTAATGCGGCTTGTTGGGACTCTGTGGCGGGGGAGGGTGTTGGCTCGGGAACGTGCTGATTGGTTCCATTGGGCGATGCACCTTTCGCGACATTCCCGTTTGGTGTGACCGCAAGTTTTACCGAATCTGCGTCCGAGGGAGGAGGTGCAGGAGACGGAGAGCCGCCGGTACTACTCGCCGGTACAGTGGGCAAAGCAGTAGGATGCGGTGGAGGGGTCCGTGAAAGCGGGATCGCCGGAATCATGTTCATCATCTGCGGTGGTCCGGGCGGGCGCAAAGCTGCAGTGTGGGAGATACGGGGAGTCGCGGACTGCGGTTGCAGCGCCTTCATGTGTGTCTGCATCGCAATAGGGACCCCGTTTGGGACTGCGGAGAGGGTTACGGAAGTCATTTGCCGTGACGCAGCAAGCTGCGATATGCCATTCGCGAACGCGCGTGGGGTCTGTGAGTCTCTGCGGATGAAGGGCTGCTGTGCACCGGTCCTAAAGGGAAGAACCGACTGCTGACGACCTTCCGTTGAAACAAGTACCAGCGTCGCATCATTATTAATGTGCTGTTGGTCTGCCTCGGTAAGCAATGTCATCATGTGGCGCAGGTACTTGGGGGAGAAGTCGTCGATAAGGACGCGATCTTGTTCATCAATACCCTCTGGTGCCACCATCGGGTCGTCGTCATCATCAAACCGCCATCGCTCTTGCAACCTCCGCGTATCTTCATCGTTCTCGTCGAAGCCCTCTGTCAAGGGCCGACCAAAGCTGCGATGAGATTGATGTGGAGTTGGAGAGAAACCATGTCTTCGAATGAACGCATCACGCCGATCAACCATGGTGTTCCCAGAGCGCGTTAAACGGCGACGAAGGTAGCGAAGATATTCGAATCCTCTCTCCTCCTCTTCAGTATCCACTGATGATGACCCGGATGGCCCTGCCAAAGGAGGGATAGCTTTCCAATATCGGCGGGTGTAGGGGAATGGTGGACGCTGGTACGAGTTCTGAAACATATCTTAACGGAATGTCCACAATAGGGGGTCAATCAAAGCTCACCTCGAGGATATCTTCGTAGCCATGATCCCTTTCTTTACGCCGAGTAAGATCGCGTTCGATAGCGGCATTGATGAGAGCGAGACGTTCTCTCGGACGGATAGAAGCTTCGGTTTGTAGAGAAAGCGTGCCAGGGTCGCCGCTTTCTCTGGTGCGGATCTTGAGGCCAGTGATGCGACTGTAAAAGGGAGGTGAATAAAACGTCAAACAGACGTGGAATACACGATCGCACTTGGTTGTTTCCACTCTCGGCTTCTTGACGACGCGCTCCTTCTCGTGCAATAGTTCCTCGTCCTCCTTGGTTCCTAAGGCAGGGAACTTGCGCTTTAGCTCTGCAAATTCGAGTCTTTTCTCCCAAACTTGTACAACTTGCTGCACATTTTCTTTCTTTAAATTTTCGCGTGCCACAAGCGTCTTGGCGAGCTCCAACGACTGCGCAAGCTCGGATTGCAAGCGCAAAAGCTTGTCCGAGGATGTTGCTTGTGATGCTCGCGTCTTTCGTACGGACTTGATTTCGCGACGGCGGAAGCATATGTAGGATTCGTTGACAACGTCCGCCTCGTCGAACTAGACACATGTCAGACAGAATGGGCTGGATTGTAAGCGGCCACTTACATTCAGAATGGGAATTATCTGATGGCCCCCTCTTTCGATCCGGCGCTCCTTCCAATACGGATAGATTGCCTTCGCCAGACGCGATAATTGCGCTGGTGGTGGTATCCAGGTTGGTACAATAAAGCTAGCAAACACGGAGGGAGGGAGTGGTGATGAAAAGACCTCTTGGTAGTCCGAGAAGGGTGGAAAGGCCATTCCGGACTCGAGGCCCTAAAGTAAAATCGTCATCAGGAAATAGTTCATCCGTGTCAAATAGTAACATACGTGATGAAGAAATTCAGTCTTGTCATGGGTTATCTTCTCAAAGATACCCATCACCAACTCGAACTCGTCTTCCGTGATTGCGACAGCTTGAGCAGACTCCGGCTCCTTCCCCTTTGCTTTTGCGCTTCGCTGAGGGCAAGTACGGGTAGTGGCACCGGAAGCGGAGACCGCGCCTTGCACGCTAGTTCCCTCTCCACGAGCTTCCTCATTGTTGCGGTCGAGCCATTCATTGTCTCGTTCATCCACGTAATATGTGAATGAATCGATGAGGCTGCTAGAGATAGATTCTTCGACTGTTTCGGAAGAGCGCACATAAGTGTCCGGTTGCGTCCATCGATTAGAGGGATAAAGGTCTGCATAATTATCGACCAGACCCGTCGAGTCCGGCGTGGGGATATATGCAGCGGGGACCGGAGCAGCTTTGTCAGTAGCTCCACGGGTAGAACGTCCCACGGACTGATGGCGCTGCGATGCCGCGGAAAGTACCGCCTGGAGGTGGTGCTCCTGTGAAATTAGTCAGCCATCGATAATCGATTTCCCACGGTAACAGCCAATCAGAGAGCGACACGTCGGCGTGTTCAACAAGGACGACACGCCTCTCGACGAGCACAAAGGAGACTCACGTTGGCGTCTTCAGCATCAACGCCAGCCGTGCTGACGATTCTGGCCTTTTCCTCATCCTCGTCGAACGACAAGGCATCTGCGTCGATGTTACCATGGACGACCTTGAGGCGAGTCTTGTTTGTGACTCGGTTGCGGTTTCGCAGGGCGGAAGGACCCAGATTGTGGTTGCGGGGCATATCATGGAGAGCGTTCAGAGAAAAAGAAGACTTTACGGATAGCAAAAAACAGTAGGGGAGGGCAGGCGTCGTCGGTGGCAACGGCGGCGCTGGAGTCGGAAAATTGGCCGAAAACCCTCTTTCGGGCCGAAATAATAAAAGTGTGATCTGACAAATAACAGGCCGCCGTATGCCGGTGTTTGGCCCAAACACAACTTCCCGCCCTAATCATACTTACCTTGGGCGTGATAAAATACCAAGAAATCTGAGCGAAATTACAAACTACTACAGCTACAATATATCGGCCCGGTACGACTCTTGCACCGATAGAGTGGCGCGCTGGGCACTGTGTGGAATCTGCCACGGGTCGATGAGGTGGATTTAACAGCATATAGCAGCCAATCTTGCCACTCGGCTCAGAAGGCAAGCATATATCGTCTGCATCATACATCCCCTTCCATTAAGCTAGCGCATGGCACCACTGGAGAATGGAATCTTACCAGTTCAACACAGCTCTGAATCGATGGGGCTGTGGCAAGAGATGATAGCGAAACCGTCACTCGCCATTCAGATACAATGGCTCCCAGAGGCTGATGAGACATCGCAACTGTAATGCGGATGGTCATAAAAGACTTTGAACGTCAACGAACCGCACGTCGTCATCCGAGGCTGTGCAAGTGTCGTGTACAGTTAGTTCCGGAATCCACCCGATGGGTGAGACCTCTTACAGTCAGTCAAGTGGGTCAGTTCAACACTAGGACCCATCAATTAGCTGCATATATGCCGCGATTGTATTGTTCCTGCTTACACCTAGGTTCATTGTGTTGTCTTTACTCATCCGCCGCCATCGGGATGACGCGGTAGCACACAACGAGGTCACCGATGTAATTGGTGAAAGGAAAGGTATCACCGCAGAGCTTTTTTCTGTGGGTGGATAGAACAAGGTGTGAGCGTTGGGATACTTTGAGCCAAGTGCGAATGGTTACCTTGCCCTGATCCCTCTCTGTTTTCTGCAACGTATTCGATGAGAGGAACGTACTGATGCTAGCTGCGAAGTAACAATGCTGCAAGAGGCTGTTTTTGGAGGAGGATCGAGTGAGACATGTTGTGCGATGAGAAATGGCGAAGGGAAACCGTGGATGGGCAGAACAAGAGTGTTACGCCTCCTGGTCCATACTCGGCGCGTGGCTTTTGCCACGTGAGAGCTACGAAATAGTTTGATTCAGATCAACCACTGCCACCACCTAAGCCCAGAGCCTTAGAACTCGCCCCCAGCACATCATCAGGAGGTGTTTCCTCTCAGACGGACGTCTCGCGAATAGTCAAGGTTGTTCCAGTGGCTGACTTGATCCACTAGTCACAATGCTGACTCAGTGACCAGAAGGCTTCCACGTCTTTGGCTCATGGCCCCACCACGGGAGCTTATACACGACGTGATGGGGATTCTCCACCCTTCTTTTGCAGCAATGCAGGAAGAGAATCTCATTCTACACGTGCCTTCGTTCCACCCAAGTACAGCAATGCACAGAGATAATAAACCAACGTTTTTCTGCCATCAAGAAGAAAAATTGCATGTTAGCAGTCTATACGTTGCATAGCTCCCCGTATGTTCACATGTGCAAGTCTTTTCCCGCTAACCCTGAGTTCGTTTGTGTAATGTGAGTGCTTCTGGACCGCTCGTTTGTTGATAATAACGTGACTGATTGTCTCCCAGGTTTCTGATCCGTCGAGTGTCGTTCCAGAATTCTTTACCTATGGGGTGGGCTACTTTCGTCCCGCTTCCTGGGGAACTCTGAAGTTGTCCCCACCCGTGCTTCCCACTCCCAAAGCTACCATTTACAGCATATCGCGCGCAAGTATTCCTTTCAAATTCCGTACATTCTGCGAACCGAATCCGCGGGTGAACCGGTGTTATCGCGGCTTTTCACGTCGTTCCCCTGGGCAGTTTACCATCAAAGTAGGTCGTCGTATCCACAGTAACAACCATATCTTCAGGTACATGTTGGCGTCATCAGAGGCTCGGAGTACCTGAATAAATCTGTTGAAACTAAAGCGGATCGATTTGACAGAGTTGCAATGGTCGCTGCAATATAAAGGGCCATCAACCTAGAGAGGCCTCGAGTTATTATTGGTGATGGAACTGATGCGTGTGGCTGTTCGGACGAGTTGCATCCCAAGATGCTCCAAAAAAAACTGTGATTCGTTCGAACTGGTCAATGAGCTTGAGGTTACCATCAATGGTATGCGCAGCCAAGGTTCAGGTGGCCTAAAGGGTATAATTTGAATGAATGTCCGTAAGTAATGCCCTTCTAGTGTCAGTTCGAGTGGCGATATTTCTCTCTAGGTCGTCGAAATGAATTTAATGTGCCGGTTGTAGACGAAGAATATGCGCTCTCGCGCTCTATTTCCTGGCGAGCAGCGCCCAGAGACAATAGTGGAGTTATCGATATGAACGCGGGACATCGATGGTCCACGAAAAGTATACATACAACATTGATACGCAACGTTAGCCGATCCCCGACGTTGTTCGCTCGGGATTGGTCGGAAAGCGACTAAGGTCCTATTTTCTCCGTTATACCGTTCATTCGTCAGGCGTGAATACAAAGCGAGCCAGTGAGCGTTTCAGGTGTCTAGTCCGTTTGACACGGCGGGCCTGGCATCCGGGCGAGTTTCAAGAGCAGACTTGGAGTGAGGAACTGAGGTAGACGGGATTCCAGAAAAATTGCCGAAATGATCACACGGTTGACAAGTTTACTATCAGTTTACTCGATCAAACACGAGGCAATTCATTTAGATTAGCGCGAAAAGGATGATGAGGCGATGGGAATCCGAATATCCATTATGGTGGAGCGCTTGAAGTTGGTTAAGATGGCGTAGGTTTTTCATGTACGAGTGGGTATTTTTGTCGACAGCGTTCGAGAATCGAGGTCAAGTAAGTCTGACGGAGATGATAAGCCCAACCCAACTGAGGTTTAGTCGGAGATTTAAATTTAAGCTCCTTGCAGGATTCCTTTTATGGAAGCTTGTGTGGTTCGCCCACATAGATACCGGCTAGCCAGTATGTATCGATTTCGCTTGCACACAGGATGTGGTACGCGCCACAAGCGGACACGAAACGGAGATCCGATACAGAGGATTATGGTTTGACGTGAATAACTTAGAACTCGATTGGTACGTGGAAACGAGCGTTTTATCTCCCCAGCTACCATGTGATCGAATCTGGGAATCTTGATGACGCGAATACTGAATCTATCGCCGCCAACATATCTACTACTAATATCCCCCCATGGCTTCCTTTCTTCCGGTTGTCTCTTTCCTTCGAGGTCTGACCAAGTCCTCCTCACAAGGATCGACGTTTTTACATTCGTTTATATTATTCCCCCCTTGCACGTTCCTTTTCCTCGCCCCATATGACCCTCACATTTGCAGACAGACTCAACGCCCAGGTACTTTGTCGTGTGCCTTCCAATGCACACCGCTTATCTTCTGCCAGGTTGCCGATTCTGCGATTGGGCGATGGTTTCGCCTTGAGGGGTCTGGCCATCCTCGCGAACGAGAAGGTTCGCGATTTATGGTGAGTCGCCTTATATCCATGTATCATATGCACGGCCTAACAACCCGCACCAGACGGATGTCCGTGCTGGTGTAACCACTTGGGTGCGCACACTACTCCGCTTCACCATATCTTCTCTTGACCCTTTCAACACAGGCTGCCATGGCGTACATCGTGAGCCTTTCGTCCTCCTCCAGAATAAAGTCTCATTCGCATATGCCATAGATCTCCGTCAATGCCTCGATCATATCTTCTTCGGGAGGAACTTGTGTCTGCAACAATCCCGGACAATGTGCGACTGATCCAGAGTATCTCTCCTGTGTACAGGAGGTCAAGCAGGATCTCATCACAAGCACTGCCGCCATTTCTGCTCTCGCCTCGGTCCTCATGGGTGCACTAGCCAATCTCCCTGTGGGTATGGCCCCTGGTATGGGGTTAAACGCCTATGTATGTTGTCCTCTTTATCTCCGGTTGCGTTGCACTTGATCAATTACGCAATTCAGTTCACCTACTCGGTAGTCGGCCAATACGGAAGTGGATTTATAACCTACCAAGAAGCCCTTGCTGCCGTCTTTTTAGAAGGGTATGTGTAGAATTCTGGAATTCTGATCTTTCAAGCGCTGACGACCGACCGCTTTCCTCCAGTTGGATATTTTTTATCTTGTCATTACTTGGTCTGCGGCAGTGGCTGGCGCGGATCATGCCACAATCGCTTGTTCTTGCGGTGGGCGCTGGTATTGGTATTTACATTGCGTGCGTGTCCATGAAATTTTTTTCGGTTTCGTTAGACAGAAGCTGATGGAGATTGATTCTTTATTTAGATTTATCGGCCTAAGTATTACCATTTCCCCGCGTATAACTGCCAACGAGGTACTGACGTTTGTCCGTAGCCTCCAGTGGTCTAAGCGTCATCGGAGGGAGCGTGAGTAACTTGGTAGGTTTAGGAGGATGTGAGTCAAGTGGTACGTTACCTATTTCTGCAGTTTCCTTGGCGTTTAGTCTCATCTTCCTGATTTTAGATTGGATCAGCCCAAATCTCCCAGATTTTTGTGGGACGAAGGTGTTGCAAAGTCCTACCGTGTGGTTGGGCATCTTCACCGGCGGGTACGTAACTCACTCGTCAGAGCGTCGAATTTGGCGCTCACATACGTTTGCACTGCAGCATTTTAACTGTGTTGATGATGATGTTCCGTATCAAGGGTTCGATCCTTATAGGCATTTTTGTCACATCCATCATTTCGTGGCCCCGATCGACTGCCGTGACATACTTTCCTAACACCGCTACTGGCGACCAACTCTTCGATTTCTTCAAGCAGGTCGCCACATGGCATCCACTCAAGCACATCGGTAATGCTCTAGATGTAAGCACGTTCCCACTTCTGCAGACAACCATTGATAAAGGGATGACAGTATCACTATGGTAACGGCAAAGTCTGGTATGCTCTTGTCACCTTCCTTTACGTCGACATTTTGGGTGAGATCCTTGACGAGTGAGTATAGCTTTATGTTAACTCAACGAAACTACGTAGATACCACGGGTACCCTCTATTCTATGGCCAAATTCGCTGGCCTCCGGGACCCGGTTACCCTTGACTTTGAAAACTCTACCATCGCTTACTGTGTCGATGCGTTCTCAATCTCCATGGGCGCTCTTGTTGGCACCAGCCCTGTGACAGCATTCATTGAGTCTGCGACAGGCATTGCAGGTCCGTGATTTCTTTCATGGTATTTGATGTTCCTCAAATACCCTTGCAGAGGGAGGAAAGACCGGCATTACCGCAGTAGTGATTGGCCTTCTGTTCTTTGTGTCCGTCTTCTTCGCTCCGATATTTGCCTCCATCCCCCCTTGGGCTACGGGAGGTGCTCTCGTTATCGTCGGCTCCCTGATGATCCGCAATGTTCGTGACATCAACTGGGATTACATTGGTGACGCTCTCCCGGCCTTCCTGACGATCCTGATGATTCCGCTATCATTCAAGTAAGTTCTTATCAACAACTGAAACGCATGACTAAGGCCTTGCAGCATTGCGTATGGCGTCATCGTAGGCATCGTGACTTACGTTATCCTCAACGGGTTCGTCTGGATCATGCGCAAAGTAACAGATGGGCGCATCTCGCCTCCCAATTACGATGCATCGGAGCCATGGATTATCCCTCCTGGTGGTATCATTCCTGCATGGATGTAAGTTGATGATATACTTGTATATTTCGGCGCTTCTCATGTGGTTGTAGCAAACACCTTATGAGTCTCAGGAGCAGTCAGGCAACGAAAGGCCCCTCCGAATTCCCCTTCGAGGTCCGCCATAGACACTCGGAGATCTCCATCGACACGCAGGACCAAGCAATTTACACGCCCAAGAACTCGAGCTTTGTCAACTCTGAAAAATAGCCGCTCGAGGCCTCTATGGGGGTGACTAATTGCTCTTATGGGGGTTCACTCGCAACCACGAATGCGGGACCTGTCGTTGCTCTTACTTTGTTTATTGTGTATTTTGTGTTTTATATTGATATTGCTGTTCTGTCATTGTCATCGCGCTTGTTTTTTTTTTTACGGAGCGGTCCTTCGACCTCTTCCGAATCTAGAGTTCCCACTAGCTGGCTGATCAACGGGACAATTTTTCTTTGGCTTGGAAAGTGTGTTACTTTTGTCGTTTTGTACTTCTCAGCCATGGGATTTTTGTGGACAATAGATAGCCATATAATAAAAGCCTTGCTTCTCCTCAGTCCGCAGGTCTGTCCGCAAAGACAAAAATGACACTGTTGTTTTGGGATACAAACTGTGAAAAAGCGAACTATTCCAGTGACACTAGTATGCCGGAAAACTAACGCCATAGGCTCTGTCACAAGTACTGATGCACAAGCAACCAAAGGAGCGAGCATGAGCCACAACGCTTGCCACACCAATCCTCCTCGGGCCTGGCCCTCTCGTTCGCCGGGTTGGCCTCCATTGTCCCGGATAGCCGCAGATGGAAAGAAAGTTCCTGAGAGTAATCATCCATAAGAAATGTTATGGCCAGCCAATCAAAACTCGATCGAAAATGCGTCAGTTGCAAGGACGTGTCAAAGACGTCGATGAAACTGCTGCGCGTCATCTACGAGAAACGAGACAGCATCTGCCGAACTAGAATCAGCGTCAGTAAGTTGGGAGTAAACCATATACCCCAGGGTACTTCGTGAACGACCCCGCGTAGCCCTGCGCCCCGTCGTGGCTGCTCGTTTTTCCAGAGGTGTTGACTAGCGAAGGTGATAGTGGATGCGGAGCAGCTGGTTACCCTGAGCTTCGAGACTAGATGAAATGCCGAACGTTACGACGCGTGGCGTTCATGGACGATGTGATAACCGGTGCAAAACCAGGTTCGCAAGACGCGTCGTCAGGATCTGCACGTGGCAATATCAAGTAAACTCGAACCTTGCGGTCAACTCTGCTTTACGTCTATACCATGCTGTCAAAGCGGGCCTCCGATGATCTCGTCGGCTAGATCATGTCAGGGCTGCACACGACGTCATCGCGGTCACTTACCCCAGACTTGAAAGATACCGAGTGTCCTGGCGTTGTGATAAAGGTTGATATGAGACAGACACGCTGCGCGGTCATTTAGAGGAGATGAGATGAGGGTGAGTGGTATCTCCCCATCGATCTTTTATATTGTACTATCCCCCGTGTCGCGAGGACTAATAGTCGGACGCCGCCGTGTTCAAGGATTAGGAGAGTGGAGATTTGCATCCTCCGGCGCGGATCGTCACTGGAATTTGTTATAGTCGATCGTCGAACAGTGGTGTGAGGAGGGATTGTACGTAGACGTCGACGTTCTGTCCTGGTATGGGCACCCTGAATACATGCCAACTAGGACTAGAACGGAAATCTGCAGGCCATTTTTAGTTCACTCGAGGGAGACAGCTGCCAGCGTCGCAGCTCGAGCATAACCAAATCCTCACCCTGGTCTTGCGCAAAAAGTAATCTTCTTGTGGGTGAGCGTCGTGTATGCAGCGCACGCCGGCGACTCATCATCTAAATCAGCAACGCGAGATGCGACGGGCTACTGAGCAGCGGAAGGGGGGAACGAAAACGGCCACAAGTAGTCCTGGCTGTACCTGCAACGAGCGTTGCATTCTTTCATTGATAAAGATACGATAACAATGATCGCCGAAAGAGCGCAAGGTTTTGCAGTGGGTGCGAGGCCGGGCACAAGTTTCGCGTCGAGTGAGCAGGGAGTCGGAAAGTGCTTGCGAGGCGGGTCCCGCTTCGATAACCATGGTCCGGCTCCTTTTCTGACGGTGCGGACGACGCTCGAGGACGTTCATCAGGCGGTACTCCAAGTGGTCGCTGCGAGATATCGTCAGTGTATGACACGGCGCGATATGACGAAGACGATCATCTCCGAGTCAACTGGAACTTGTACGTGTGACTACTCAGATGGTATGTTAGACCATTAGGACCAAACACGAGCAAGCTACGCTCGGCCCCGATATGCCGAGCACTAATCAATCGGATTACTAATCCTGACTTTCGTCCTCCATCTCGTCTGAGGTCTCACCCTTACTGCGCTGCGACATGGCCGTACTAAAAGAGATGGTGCGTGATTGACAAGCTGGCAGCTGGGTGTTTGGGTGGACTTGGAGGATCTCAGTGAGCGGCGAGTGCCGATTCGGGACTCTTCGATCTTGGTTAGTACATCCAGGTCGTCATGCGGCAGTGGAGCAGCGTCCTCGCAATTTCTGTTCCGAGACACTCTGGCCAACTGGTGCACGTATCGAATTATGCTCAAAAAATACGGTATAGCATGCAGAGGTATGGCGGCAAGTGACTAGTCTTGGTGTCTACCCTCGCTCCGAGATCGTCCGGCACACCGTTCTCCGGGGTCTTTCTTCACCGCCACATACGCCTCCGCAGCACAACAGCACGCAGCGTGGCTTTGCTACGAGTGTCTTTCAGCACGCGATCGTCTCACGTAGGCCAGACTCTAGTTCGAGCTTCGTTCGTTGTATGGACTTAGCTGTCGAATGACGAAGCCGACGAGATCGCAAGAAATTAGCTTGTTCCTCGAGACGCCTTTTCTTTTCGGGTAACAAGATTTACAGTCATATATCATGAAATGCCGCCACAGAAATCTTGCTTGGCATTAGAAACAGTATAGCGCAAGATGGATACAGGTTGTGCAATGTGACAGGGACATGTATCCACGACGAAACTGGCTTCACCACGGCCTTCTCCTCCTATATAATGACTCATGTTGATCCTGGCTAGAAGGACTCGCAGGAGTAAGAAAACGGGCAGGGACATGGTGATACTCGGTTGCCCCTCCACGCATCCATGTATCCAGGAGAACGTCCCTCGCTGTTGGAAAACCGATCGGGGGTAGTACGCATGATCCGTTTGCAATATCTACCCTTATGATAAGCAGCGGTCACGTAGAAGCAAAATTGGTAGCGGGAAAAATCACAGAATTGATCATCGAACAACCACTCGATGCAGCCTACACAAATATGATGAGTAAATTAAGTGCCCCCACTGCCTACCTTTGTCAACCAATGTAGGGGCTCCTGCTCGTGAGTGTCATCAGGCGAAATATTCCCAGCGGAAGGAGGATCATGATCGCTTATTTCGGTCAAGGGGCCTTTGGAAGGTGGGGTTGTCCTGAGCCTTGCATTCTCAATGGAGGATCGCGCAGCTAGGTCTTCAAGTTGCTCAAGTCGAGCCCCTCGAAGGGGAGTTCCATTTAGAAGCACGCCTTCCCTGTTCCACAACGTCTGGCACAGGAAAATAGAACAAATGAAAATGACGTAGTCACATCATGAGTCTGTACTTTGAGCTTTGGTTGGACATAGTAAGATACATGACACCAAGTACGATGTACCGCCCGGAGAGTCACCCGAAGGCCCTTGTGACTTCCACCGATCATTCATACATCGCGCCTGATGGGAGGACGAAAATCGAACGACTCGCCGAACTCGCCAATTTTTGTGCAGAGGGGAATCGGAACGTTCAGCTATGGACAAAAGATGCCAAAGAATGCAACACAAACACTCACTTGGTGATCGTATTATCTGAATCTCCGTGTTCGGAAAATTAACTGCTCTCACAGTCACAGTGCCGATAATGTCCCAGTGTGGCCCTCGGGCCACCTGCAGTATGTCACCTACGGTAACATTATATCCTTTCTCGAAAAGGAAAGGGTACTGGCAGGCGCACTGATCTCCACGTCATCTAGATGGATAAGAATGCTGGTCAGCTCTCCTTTCCCAGGTGGACAGACTGAACCCCAAGTCCAACCGCCACTGGCCTCCTCGATACTTTCCACAAATCCGCGTAAACCACAACACTTGACGATGGCGGAATCCCTTTTCATCGGCTCAGTGAAATTGAGCTGAGGGGATCGAGACAAGCCGACGTTGAGACCCGAAGGAGAAAGTGTTGATGTCCAGACACGAGGCTGAGTCTCATGAGACTCGAGACATGCCCATGGGACCACGACCTAGACAGTGTCATTGTTAATATGTAGGCGTCGGAAAATTATCTTACCACATCCTTGTCGTCCAAAAGAAGAGTCGCCTGATCATTTGAGAGGATGACGATGATACCGATGAATCTACGATATACTCCGGGCAAAACCTTGACGGTAGATGGAACACCTCTGCCCCATGAGTGGACCATTCTCGGGCTGCACGATGTCCCCTTCTTTCCAGAGATGAAGCAGAGAATGATGCGTAGGTCCGCTTGATGAGAGCTGGATCAATTTGAGCTTCAACATACAAGGCAACAACCCGGTCGAGATGAGGCGTTTCGAAGGGAGAACTTGCTGAAAGAACGTCCTGGAAGCCCATGATGGTATTCATTTCCGTTGCATCGCAATATGCCCGCGCCCCTATCGACAACCAGCACTCGGGATCTAGCATCAGTTTCATTAAAGAGAGCGTATTTCTGATGCTTTGCTCGTTGAACGCCTTGAACGTCTCCTGAGTCTGCGCGAGTCTCGTCATAGGGACGATGAGAACCCCGCAGAAACCAACGTCGTCTGAAAGCACGTATGCGATGCCATTCCTGTACGAACCGCGAACCACGCGAGCCCATGTTCGTGGCTGAATCGGTGGCTGGAAGGAATGGGTGATCGTCGTCAGAAGCACGAAGAATACTACGAATCGTTGGCACATGCGATGGAGGGCACTTGTTCTGAATTTCAAACGTGCTTGTTCCCTCTACATGTACCTTGGAGTGCTTGCGACGACATGGTATCGCAGCCCACGATTTTCGAAGGATGCGAGACAAAAATTTGCTGTGCTCTCTGAAAAGTGAAAAAAAAAATGATGATGAAATGAAAAGGAGAGCCAGTGGCTTACCGGTCGGGAAGTCCACGACGTCCAGACATCATTTTCGTTGGCTGTCAGGTAAAAAAGGATGTGGAAGCTCAATTGGCAGCGTTGGACTCGTCAGCATTAAAATCTAACGTGGCCATCCTGAGGATTAGGCCTTCCTTGTGAGCGCGCCTCCAGAGTTCGGGTCGGCCACTCCTACGCTTCTTCGATAGTTTTCCTCCTGTGGTAGATGTCGTATATGAGTCTGAGCTGGGTGCCAATCGTCCTCACCTTTCTCCCTCTCATTTCGTTCTCGGTCGCCTGCTCTTATCATCTTCACGATCCTAGTATGTGTGCGGCTCCCTCTGTGCCATCGGTCCGGCCCGCGCTTCCTTCGACGAACTCTTTGCTGGCCACCCCTGAACAGGACTCGAGATTTCCCATCAAATTATGCTCAAAAAGAAAAATACATACGGGGATACGGTATAGCATGTAGAGGTATGGCCGCAAGTGACTAGCCCGCCCGCTGACGATCTCTATCGCGACTCGTCTTGACGTCTACCCTCACGTACTCGCTCTCGTCCGGCGCACCAATTTCCGGGTCTTTCTTCACCGCCACATATGCCTCCCCGAGAATCTGCAGCGCGACAGCACGCAGCGCGGCTTTGCTACGAGAAACGGTCGTGTCTTCTAGTACGCGATCACACGTTTCACGTAGGACAGACTCTACTTCGAGCTTCGTTCCCTGTAAAGAGTGTTGAACGACGACGAGCTGACGAGATCGTAAGGAATTGGCATACCTTGAAGAGTGCTTGTAGACCCTTCTCCGCAGCTTGTTCCTCGAGACGCCTTTTCTCTTCAGGTGACAAGTTTCCTGCCTTCTCGGCGGCTTGTATCTGATCAAAGACGCTCTTCAATTCGATAGCCGAACGAAGTGTCGACACCCTACGAGTGATGAGATCATTGCTTGAGACAGTCCAGGGGTACTCACGTCTCGCTGAACACATGATACTTTCCTTGTACGTTGTGCAACCAACCGCCGACTCCGAAGAACGTCTGGCTAGTGGCCAGGAATTGCTTCGCCTTGGATACGTAGACAAAGCCAATCGCATTCAATAGCTCGACACCATACGACTCCTTCTTGAGCTCACTGACGAAAAGGCTTGTCGTGTTGGTACATATTGGAAAATCAAAATGACATACTCTGCTTCCAGCTGAGAGATCGTGCGCCAACTGTTGGACACATCCGGGTCGTCTGGGCCTGTCGCTGACTCTGTAAATATGCTAAGTTTGCGCTCCAAGTTCTCCACGCTGTTAAACGTCAGGACGAGATAAGATAGCCGACCGAGATGTGCACTGACAGTTTTCGTATCCGCTCTGCACGAGCTTCGGCTTTCTGACAAAGTTATTGGAAGATGGGGAAAGGACCAAGATAAGTTGGTTTACCTCCGCAGTTGCCTTTCTCTCCCTTTCTTCTCTCCGTGCTTTCTCTTCTTCTGTTAGAATTTCTTTGCCCTTGGCATCGCGTTTCACTTTGCTATCCTCTCCTTCTGCCTCGTCGGCTTCTTGTAGAGCGGTCTTCATATCTCTAGCCAAGCTAATCTGACCAATGATCGGGAGGAAACGCTCGCCACCAAATATTGCGCCGAAAACCTCCTCGGGATCAACGAAACCACCCTCTGGGGCGCTCTCTTTGGGACCAAATTCGTTGTACTTTTTGCGAAGCACCGGATCTGAGAGGGTCTGGTAAGCGATCGCGATCTCCTTGAAACGTTCCTCTGCATGTGGATCATCTGGGTTCTTGTCAGGATGATGTTTGATCGCCAACCGTCCTGGACGTCAGCGCTGGATGAGGATCACGCGGAAAAAGTGTAGAAATTACTTGCGGTATGCTTTCTTGACGTCCTCGGTGGTCGTGTCTATCGGCACGCCGAGGAGATCATAGTACCCGGTTTCCAAGGGTTTCTCTTGTGTACCAATCTTCCGGCCTTTCCGTGAAGGGGTTGGAGTGGAATATGAGCCGTTGGGTGTGTGAGTCGCAGAGGAAACAGATAGGCCAGGTGGCAGTTGTCCCGGATAGAATCCATGCTGGTATACAGCCTGACATTGCACGCACCGGACGCGGAGTAGGGTGCCGGGTGGAGGTATCGGCGAAGGTACGGGAAACTCCAAAGAGGCGCTGCATGTGCCGCACTGCGAGCGTATATGTGGGCTGTATGGTCGTGAAGAAAACACGGAATATGTAGTCATCGTCGTTGGCAGACAAACCTCTTGCCTCCCGCCCATCCAAAAAAGGGTTGTAACAGGTCACGTGCACGGCGTAATCCGACGGTGTCTTGCAACGGCCCGGTCTTCAAGCTTCAAGCTTCAAGGGAGGTCATTTCAATGAAACACTCGGTCAGCAAGGGTTCTTGCACGGACACTTGTCTGGCTCATGGTATAAATATGTATTTTCTACTTCCATCCTTATCATTGAACTTTTCAAGTTATGCCGTTGTACGTGATCTCTGTATGGGCAGTCCGACGTGGACAGCAAGCCGATCTGGACTTAGCTGCTGGCCAAGCACGTTCTTCGTATGACATCGATGTTGTTAGTGAGTTCCCCTTTGGCTATGCATACAACTCTAACGCCAGGTACTTGCTTGCTACATACCAGGTTGGTGACAGTAGCATTTCACTACCTTCGTTGAGTGTCCTTTACTCTCGGCGCATATCCTTGATCATGGCGCCTATACCGTCAGTGATTTTGAGTCTTACAGTGTGCCGAGCTGGAGTAACCAACCACGGATGGGTGACAACACCGTCGGGCCGCCGTCACTGCCGAGACGAGCGTTCTTTGGGCAAAGGAAATACGAAGGGGACACCCCAGGAAAATGTTATAAAAGAATATATGTATGTACAACTAATAATTACGATGGCCAAAGCAGTTGCCGTGATTATGACAGAGTATGAGTTTCGTCAAAGGGAGGGTCAGCGTAGACGAAGAAACCCCATAAGAAGTGTTGTCGAAAACAGGCTATGTAGGTTTGAAATAGCTCGTCAGCTTCGTGTCCTTCATGCGTTTCACATCCGAGTCAATAAACCTCGTCTGCTGCTCAAATTCGCCCAGCATTGACCACAACTCGTATGCATATGGATTGTCGAGGTATTGTGCGAGGTAGCTTTGCAGCAGCAGTGCAGCCTGGAGTGCCTCTTTGCGGGTAGGCCTTGGCTTGACAGGTTCATCGTCCTCCTCATCGCTGCTTCCATCCGCATCCATGCTTTCCCGCACGGCTTTTTCTCCCATCACCGCTCGAAAGATCTCTTCGTCGGTGTCATATACATCGTAAACTCTCTCTTCAGGTGGGTCGATGTACTCTTCGAGAGTCATTCGATTCGAGGGGTGAAGCAGTCCCCTTGCCTCTAGCTGATCCAAGGCCTCTGAGAGTTCTTTCTCGGCTTGCATGATGCCAGGGTCCGGGGCGATTGAGCCACGTGGTCCGTCCGCATGAAGGATAGTCGAAGTAGGAACAGAGGGACGAGTGGCGGGCGACGCGTCGACGTTGGGAAGGGTGCTGGCGTTTTGTCTGCGGTTTCGGCCGGTTTTTTTCCCTGCTTTGTCATCGCTTTGAGCTGATGTTGAGATGCAAAGACAAAGTTGACGCTCAATTAGGTCTCACGCTTTCAGACGGCGATCGTGACGGTACACCTCATCAACATGACGCTCTCACTCACCTTTGCTACGCCCGTGAACACAGCGCTGCTCACCTACATCCTCTATTCCATCCAAAAAATCGTCTTTCCGCCCATCTCGACCCCGCGGAGCGTTCCACACGAGTTCAAACAAGGGTATTCATGGATGCCCAAATCGCACGCGCCTACGGTCCTGTTTCAGACCTACACCCCCAAGACCCTCGTACCTTTCGACGGTAAGGACGGCGGAAGGATTTTGCTCGCCATAGCCGGTATCGTCTTTGATGTCACCGCAGGACGCAACTTTTATGGACCTGGTGCGCACGCGAGTGCTTTTGGGGCCTGAACACGTCGTTGACCGTTGCACGCAGAGGGCATGTATGGCAACTTTGCCGGTCGGGATGCCTCGAGAGGCATGGCAAAGCAGTCTTTTGATACGGGTATGTCCTCCACGTACGAGTGCTGCGGTGGTGCATCGCGTTACACAGCCTCCTTTGTTCAGAAATGTTGACCCCGATCGACCAACCCCTGGATAAGCTGGAGGATCTCCGCCCAGACGAGATGTACGTGTGTTCGTTTTTGATATGGCACATTTTGACATAGTGTTTCCTTCAGCGAAAACATGAAAGGTGTGTTACACATTTCACTCTGCGAAATATACTCATCCGTCGTCTAGGTTGGATCGAGCATTTCTCGAACAAGTATGTGATTTGTGGCAGGTTGGTGGAGAACGACGCCGTATAGATTTCTTGTGCGCACAGCTGCCGCTAGCCTTGTATCACGTCGTGGACGTGTCGTATGTAATATCAGTTATTGTTATAGACATTTGGCGTAGTTCATTATACCGTTTCATGAACTGTCATGGAGTGTCGAATTGTGTAGTGTGAACGCGAATATCGGATCGCTTCTTCTACCTCTTCTTCGTAACGTGAGATCAACAGCGCCCGGCTCTCGACGCTACTCCACCTCGCTCGCCACACGATGGACGACGATGACGACTTCTTCACAAGACTCGATCGCGGACCCAACCCCTTCCAGAACCGTCTACGAAACGCCCCACGCGATGACAACGACGACGACGACATCGCGATGCCCGCTGCACCGCCCTTGTTCGAGGAAGACACCGAGGAAACGCCACTCCAGCAACTCATCCGACACTGGATGAACGAGCGGCACGCCCCCGACGTGCTCCCGATCGCAGAACGCGTCCTCGCCGGACTGCTCGATCACATACGGCGCCAGGTAGGTCAGCACGATAAATACGGGCCAGCCGTCTCCCCTCTCGCGCGTGGTGTCGATGGTTGACCGTCGGTATCGTGACAGTCCGAGACCGTGCAGTTGCTGCGCTCTGATCCCTCGTCGTCCGAGGAAGAACACTTTCGGATCATGCTTGCTCAGACCGAGGTCGAGCGCGTCAAGTTCGTCGTCCGGTCCTACCTCCGCACGAGGCTCTACAAGGTGCGCAACAGCCGTCGCGCCTTCGTCCGCACTCGCAAACCCACCTATCGCTACAGATCGAAAAGTATGCGCGATTCATCATGACCAACCCAGAGGTCCAACAACGTCTTTCGGAGAACGAGGTGGACCATGCGCGCAGGTGGCGATTCATCTCTTTGCACGCGCACGAGGCCCTCTGACGTTTCCCGTTTAGGTTTGCGAAGCTGACGGACCAGCATTTCTTTGTGTCGGTCCTGCAGGGTTTACCGGAAAACCAGCAAACGTTGGATGACAAGACACCTTTTGTGCCACCGATGAGTGAGTGTCTCGGATGCATCCAAACCGTTTCTGACAGAAAGCTCGTAGTCGCCGAGCCTGACAAAAGCCATGCCGTCTTTGTCCATGCCCGTCAGAGATGCCCACCAGTGAGATTACCCGAGTGAGCTATTTCTTGCTCCTTCGTGCAAAGCAAAGATGCTGACTCTGACCACAGTGGTTCTACCCTGACGATGCAAAAAGGACACATTTCTTTAGCCCCTTACTCGGCCGTCGAGCAGCTGGTCATGAGAGGCGAGGTTGAGCTGGTTTAATTAACGTACATGTAGCCTCACCAGAACGAGGACGGTTAAATACAACAATTTTCGTTCACCACTGCCGTCATCTCGGAACGTAGGGTGAATCCTCGTCGTCCTCCTGATCTCGATGACTTGATTCCACATACCCATCTCTCTCATCGTCCTCATCCATCGCCGTGTCGCCCTCGACTTCTGATTTGGCGCCTCCGCCCACTTCTTCCACCGCACCATCCGCATCCGCATCGACGTCGTTCTTTTTTTTACGTCGCCTCTTTGGTTCCCCAGTGTGCGCAGCACCGTTCTTCTTTGCCTTGCCTCGTTTGCGCTTCGAGCCTTCTGCGGCTTCGGCTTCGAGATCTATCGTTCCACCCGCCGAGGGATCTGGCACAGATTCCACAATCTCCTTCAAAAAATCGAGCATCTCCGTCGTGTCGACCGCATGTTTTCTGTCCACACACGGGGGTGATCCATCAGAGAGAGGGGACGAGGGAGGGAGAGACGTACAGGTGATACGCCTCGACCTTTTTCGAGCCTCGTTCTAGCGTGACCTTGCTCGCCTCCTCCACGATCAAGGCGAGGAACAGCTCGAGAGCTTTGGCTGCGACGCGAGGGGCACGAGGGATATACGAGGGAGGCGATGAGGCAGGGAAGGGGAGGCAACATTCATGGTGTGCGACGCGCGCAAGAAATGTGGAGCGTACATATGACGACCGGGGTTGCCTGTGCGACCTTGCCCACCTCTTCGTCCTTTTGCATGATTTTCTTTATGCGGGCCTGTGCTCACGGCTGTAGGGTCCGACACGGTGTCGATGCAGGGCTGTAGAAAGAAACTCACCACTGGGAACTTTGTCTGCTTGTTCTTCGTTTTCATCGCTGGTGAGACGGTTCGAGTGAGGGGATGTGTTATGACCTGGACATACGCAGCGCTGAACGTTCCAATCCATCACTCACGTGACCATACGCGCATCTACATCAAGTCTTAGCTTATGTCATAAGCGTAGTTAGCCAAATAAATTTCATCTCATCTCAACAAATCGTCGGTCGCAATGGTTCAATGATACATTGTTAATTATGATTATACCACTGAAGGGAACATTCATCTACGAGACAGAATCCTCCACTAGAACCAACGGGACCAAAGCCACCCATACTAAAACCAAGGGAAGCATGGTTCCGGTGGTTGTGGTATGGCTGGCCGTAATGCACCTCAACACCGCCGTAGCCGCGTCGCTGCCACAGAGAGTCTATGCGAGCGGACCACTATCACCACCGAGGAGCCGGGAACGTCGTAGGTGGCGGGGGTGAACCTGGGTGCATATGAGGATGAGGACGGCGGTGAAAGTTGCCAAAAAGGTGCGTGACATTTTACTACTGATCAGCCCCTAAGTTAGTAAAAATGGCCCTTGACTTCAAACTATCTACTGCCAGTGCAACAGCCTGGGATTATGGCACAGAATAGCGAGGATAACACTCTCAGCGGTCCCATCACCTTCGTACTGTCCGAGAGGTGCGTACTTTTCTCATCGCAGCTGTGTGATGCCGCTCATCATCTACATAGTGCATGGATTGAATCACTCATAGAGACTGGGGAACGCCAACATGACCAACTGCGTCAACGTTGCATGCGAGTCCAACAGAGCACTGAAGCATTAGCCCGAAACGCAGCGGAACGGGAGCGCCGGTTTATCAAAAGGAGGGACGCCGTCCATCGCAAGTTCATTGAACTGTGTTCCACGTTCAGTTTCTTCTGAGTTGCCTTGCTGTGTTCATGTTGTCGTCGCCCGTGTGCTCACGAGGTTGACTCTCAAACTAGTCGAGGAAAATGTAGCGTAGGTTTTGGCATTTCGTGTGGATAGTCACTTTCAGTTCGTTGGAACTTTTTTGCATCTCCTATGTAATTAAGTGTAAATTGGTGCTCATATGTCACTTGTTCATCCCGCGAGAATTGTACCACTGGCTAATGCCAAGTCCATGATCCGTGTCTACACCAAAACGCTGGCATGAGGCACGCGCCGCCGCCGACGTCGATGAGGGTGTGTGAGGTGCTATCGTACTCTAATAGAGTAGGTCGACGTACGTCCAGACACAGCTTGCAGTGCCGTCGCAAAAGTGACTGATGAAGAGTGTGCCGAGGGTCGCACAACCGGCGTGGAGGCTGGGAAAGGCGCCGAAAACAAGAGAGGAACGGTTTGGTATGTTGGAACCCGAGAACGTATGAATGAAGGGCGAGCTATGACATGAGGGAGACTGAACTGGGCTTATATACCCCCAAGATCTGAATACGTAATGACGAGCGATGACGATTCGAGGTTCGTAATGCACCAACATCTGATCAGCCCCTAAAGTCGGTTCTTACTACTACCAGTGCAACAGCCTGATATAATGGCACAGAATACCGCTCTCAGTGGTCCCATCACCTTCGTACTGTCCGAGAGGTGCGTGCTTTTCTCATCGCAGCTGTGTGACAACGCTCATCATCTACATAGTGCATGGCGAGAAAGACTCTCAGAGATTGTGGATCGCCCACATGGGCAGAACGACTTGGTTCAACTTCGCATGCGACTCCGCCAGAAGAGAGAAGCAGCCGAAATCGCAGCGGAAGCGGAGCGCCGTAGGCTGCGCGAGACGGAGCGACGGTTTATCGAAAGGAGGGACACCATCCGCCGCAAGTTCAGAGAACTGCGTTTCTTCTGAGCTGCCTTGCTGTGTTCGTGTTGCCGTCGCCCGTGTTCGCGCGAGGTTGGGACTCTCAAACTAGTCGAGGAAAATATGGCGTAGGTTTTGGGGATGGTTGCCTTCAGTCCTTCTTTGCATATCCTATGTAATTCGGTGTAAATCGGTGCATACATGTCGCTTGTTCGTCATCCCGCGAGAATTGTACCACTAGCTAATGCCAAGTCTATGATCCGTGTCTACACGGTTCCCCAAACGCTGGCAAGCAGCGCCATCCGAATCTATGCAGCGCTTTAGTCAACGAGTGAGCAAGGATCATGCAGATACGTACAAAGAGCCCGTAACGCATTTGACGGAAGTAAACCGCACGACGTGAGTCAACGTCAACTTCGGGATCGATTTCTAAATGCACAGTCAGTACCCTCACGGCGCCGACAACAACTCCCGCACGGTGCTCACTGTTGACTCTGGGCAGCGGGTGCAAGACGATCATGT
>JBBPOE010000321.1:0-30521 GCA_038091295.1 Tylopilus felleus | reverse complement strand
AGAGGTGCGGTGTGTTCTCAGAGCCAGAGCCTCATTTTGTTGGCATTTTCCATGACGTCTCACGTTGTCTTATTAATGTCATTCCTGGTCTCACGAATATAATTGTACCATACATTTATGTTCAAGGATATCCAACTTGAACGATCTTCTTTTTGACGTGTGTCATCGAAGTCGCCGAACTAGGTTACCCGACAATCGAGCATGCCAAATTTGAAGGAACAAATCATTTCCGCATCAGCTACGCTCCCACAGGTCTGGTGGTATCAAACAGCCTCGATGGGTCTACGAAGTTAATAATTCTCAGGCGTCGGCGCGCGTCGATTGAAACTCGCCTGTCATCATACACCCAGTCCCAGGGACCAGGAAACAATCTCTTCGCTCTCCCATGTGTCCTTTTCTCCATTCTCCTGACGCTGCCACTCGACGCGAATACCAACCGATGCATCTACCAAAACTCTTGCGACTCGTTCGACGTTGGTGAGAATCGAGGGCATGACACGAAGCCCAGCAGACGCCACAGTAGAAGCCAATCCACCATAAGACGTCATGGTCGTACGCGAAATAGCAGTGCCTGGTCGGAATATGTAGACACTCATGTTCCCGTTTGACTGAGACGCCACCGACAACAATGCGAGCTCGACACGTCCCTTTGAAGAAACAAACAAACAAAAAGATGAGACAGTGGCGTGATGTGAGAACTCGAGCGAATGGAAGCCAAGGAGGAGTTCCAGAAGCGCTCATAGTACGTACCTTCATGTTTCGCGACAGAGCTTCCACCGGGAACAAGCCACTACCGGCTTTGCCTTTGCGACTCGCTCCTCTGGCGCTGCAGTAGCAGAATCGGAAAGGTTGGGCTGCACGGTCGGTTTGGGCTTCCGAACTTTGGGATTGGGCCAGTTTGGACAGGAAATAAGCAGCGTTGAGCGCGAATGTGTACGAGACGCGTCCATACTCTTCAGGGGTTGGAAATTTATCGGCTTTGCCGCCCACACACCTAAATCGTCCCGGCGGTTTCGATGAGCTAACGGGTCCGTCACAGGAACAAAAATAGGGAGGAAAAAGAAAGGACAAAAGAACAGGGATGGCAGACACAAAAGTGAGATCCTACCATATACAGGCCTTGCAATCTGCAAGGGCTGAGACGAGTTCGGTGTCTCGTTCGAAGTCCCAGACGGAGAGGTCCTCCCGAATGATGATCGTGAGCTTTTCAGCTATGGCGGTTTTCGCCTGTTCCATGCGTTTCTCGTCGATCGATGGTGGTCGTCGACCGACAACAGTCACTTTTGTGACTCTGTTATCTACGAGAGCATCGAACAAGACGTGCTTGCCTATAAAACCGGTAGCGCCTGTGATGAGGATGTGCATGGACGTTGTGGTGCGGGATGGAGCAGATGAATACGGACGTTCAGTACTCGGCGGTCAGCTCCTCGTCGTTGGATGGAATCGTGCTGCAGGATGTCGTACTATGCCATAACCAATCGGCGAGTCATGCTCTCAGGTCATTGGACGGCGGTGCCGAGCTGCTCTGAGACGACAACCGATGAGGCACGCCTCACTGCCTTCATTGGATGTCTGTCCGAAATTTTACTTACAAACGGATTTGCCACCTCACCTGAATTGATTGCGAAAGGGAGACCACTGTGAGTTGGTTTTCGACGAACGCTGTCAAATAAGGTGGCATGTATCCACCACTCGGAGGAAGCGCTTACTATCGCCCCAAAGGGCCTGCTCGAGGAGCGACGTGAGTTGACAGCGTCAGTGCAACGAGTTTGACGTGCGGTGGTATTAGTCAACCATGCAGGGTCTTTGACCCACTGCTCGGTTGACAACATGAAATTTTACAGCAGATAAATGTCTATCTGCCGAAGACCGCGATGCGCACTTGACTCAGGCGATCACTTGCTGCCAGCCGCACTTATCTGCCAACAGATCGATTGAGATACAACCGCCTCAGGCAAAGGCGGACCCACCGGAAGACCCCGAGCACTGATAGCGCTATCAGGATCTCGACAGAGTCTCACTTCCATCCGAGTCGGCAGTGGCGGCTGGAGGATCTGGGCGTTGCCGAGGAGTTCCGAGAATGCCCGACGCTTGTTCTCTTCGCTGCGAAATTCACCAGAGTTCGAAGATACTCCAACGGAACCACACATACGATTCCAAAGCGCACAGTACTACGGACAACCGGGTCAGGGAACCTGAGGTCGGATGAGAAAATTTCCGTTGTCATTGGAGCCACCCAATTACGTGCTCGCACGCAACCCATCGCCAGTGGCACGCTCTCTCTTGTGTTCGATCGCTTGCCAGTGGCTAGTATTCGGCTGCACCTCGGCCGCGTCTATTGCGCTATCAATGCTCATATGACACCAACAGACTAGGACAGTACTACCTTAGCAGGACTAGATGTCTGGATCATCCGGAACAATTGCGTCAGATTTTCTGGGCTTAGTACGTACTCTTTTTGTATATGTTTTTATGCTGTAAGTATTGACGTCGGATGGTTCTACGTGACGTTCCGTTCTTTCGGAAATTTGTCGGTTTTGAAAAACAGAACACAGTTCAACGACTGCTACTGAGAGAGAGAAAGGATGTCTTTAATCCAGCAACGTTCATGTTGGAAAGGAACTTGGGTCCACCAGGTATGTACAGGTACTTTGTCCAAGACATTCCTTCCAATTACTCTAGTAGTATCCACTTGGTTGACACGGAATTACAGCATACGTCACATAGCCGGATCATTACGTTTAATATTACCTTATTTTCCAACTCGAACTTGGTGCACACGAAGGGTCAGTCGTTCAATGTCGACGATGTAAAAACATTCTGCACTTGCGGAACACGTTGATCACCAAAATATCATACACAGGCAAGCCTTGTATCATCCTTCAAAGTTACACTTTCAAGTTGGACACTAGTACGACGCGACCGCTTCGGTGATAGTTGATGTTGACGTACTCGTTTCACGGACATTGCTTCCATTGTGTTCCAGTCACACACGCGGTCCGCGTAAGATAGCCGATCATGACCCTGCACAAAGCTATAAAGACCAGGGAGGTCCATTCCCAGCATCCCAGCTTTCCTGCTATCCACTGCCAGCTACCCACTTCCGCTTTCTCGATACCAGTCACTCTTTTATACCTCGCTCACAATGCGTGTCCTCTCATTCATCCCTGCTATCCTCCTCGCGGCTGCCGGCTTCGTTGCTGCTGCCCCTACCACATCCACCAGCGCAGTGACTTCCTGCATTCCGGCAGTCCCTGGTAGCGATGCTACGCTCCAACCTTACATCACCATCATCCAGAACGCTACCGCCCAGATTCAGCCCCTCAGTGGCCAGCTGAGTATGTTTGTCACCGTTCTATTCTGATAGCCCACTCACACGGTCGTCCAGCTTCTTACCAGTCCTCCCCTGATGTCAACGTTGTCTCCGGCACTGTTGCTAAGATTACGGTGATCATCAACGCGACTGTTGCGCAGCTCAAGGCTGTCGTTGCGGTTGACTTGACCATTGTCGACCTGACCAGTCTTGGTGTTGCCATTTATGCTCTCCTTGCCGTGAGTGTCTGTCAAGTTGATGCATCGGAATGTTTAATAATATGTTTTTAGTTGGTCCTCGCTGTGCTCGACGCCGTGGTTATAATCGTTCTCAAGCTCGGTGTTAACACTGTCGGCGGCCTCCTCGTCGTTGTCGGTGGTCTCCTGTAAGGATTTTCGTCCAGTGTTTGTTTGAGCCATTTATTGACACGTCTACAGCCAAGCCGTCGGTGCTCTGGTGGTGGTGCTGAAAATCTTTGTCACCGGTACCTTGGCTGTTGTTTTGGGACCTGTCCTCCTCCTCGTTGTCAACCTGGGCAACTTGTTGAGTGTGGTGCTCGGGCTCAAGATCACCCTCTAAGCCGTATACCTTGTTCAAAAATTTCTTTAAAGGCCGTCATGTGTAGTCGGATGAATTTCAATAGATTAGATCCGCATTAATGGAGCTGTGAAATAAACTGAACGGCTCATATGCCAGGGCGGAGTAACGCTTTAAAGGTTCTTGAATTGTGTCTTGTGAGATTGAGATGACCTCGAATGATTCCCTATTCGAGATGCTATATACAAGACAGTCATTACTACAGCTTGGGTTTGATCATCTGCTTAATACTCTCAGGGTCAAGCACAGACTGCGGGTAAGGCAATTGTGTTGCCCTTAGGTGCTCACATCCCCCATCGACAGGAAGTATCTGACCTGTGATATATGATGCTGCCTGACTAAAGAGAAAGATGGTGGCATTTGCAACATCGTTCAAATCGCCGACACGACCCAGTGGGTAGTGGTGTTCTTTGCTTCCTGACTGATTGGAAAGCCGGGACATGCCTTCTGTATTTCCGATTGGTCCTGGAGCGATGACGTTGGAGCGCACTCCTCGGGGACCTTCTTCGATCGCTAGGACCGCAGAAAGAGCATCGACTCCGGCCTTGGCGGCCGAAACGTGAGCTTGATAAGGCGTCCCTAGGATAACATACGTTACGGTGCTCGCGACGACAGCTCCTGAAGTACCTTTGTAATGCAACGTTGCGCTAACATGGATATATGAGCCGTGTGATGCACGGATATGCGGCAACGTTGCCTTGACAGTGTTGAACGTTCCAATCTATAATACCAGTTAGGCAATACGGTAGATAGACGAGCAGCGAACAGACGGTATCGATTTCCATGACGGTCTTGAACGCGTTCTCAGACATGCCATCGATAGACACGAGGAAATTGCCCGCTGCGCCTGTTACAGCGACGGATTAACAAGCTTCACCAGAGTACTCGAGTCTGCCTACCGCAGATGACGAAATCGATGCGCCCGAATGTGGCAATCGTTTTGGCGACTGCGTCTTTGAGCTGTTGGGGTTGTCTGACATCGGCCTGCGCCGGAAGGCATGTCTGGCCAGTTGCCCGAGAGAGTTCATTGGCGCTTTCCGTGAGTCTCTCAAGGCTGATGGGAGGGTTAGCTGGATGTCCCGACTCGTGTGCTGGGACTCACTTTCTTCCTACAATGACTGCGTTCACTCCGTGCCTCATCTTTACCGATCGGTGAGTCCAAAGTTCGTCCGCAAACGCAGTGGACTTTTGACGTACCATGGCCTCTGTCATCGACTTGCATATCCCAGAACCACCTCCGGTGCAGAACAAGACTTTTCCTTTGAAGATATCTTGTTTGAATACATCAACTGAGCTCACCACGGGAGCAACAATAGGCTGATAAGACATAGCTGGTATCAAGGATATGCAAGGACTACCGTACCGTCCGTCAGCTCAAAGCTGTGTGTTGGTCAGCACCCGAACGGTGTTGATTTTCCATTCACGTGACCGGAACGCGTCGCGAATGCTCTGGTGACGCTCGGATTAGTTGACGTTGTCTTGTACCGCCAGTCTACCAATCCCTTTCAAAAAGCCTGAACCGTATCATGACACTCCTTTCGCTGTTCACGACAAGCACGGGCATCTTTTGCTTCGTTCCTATCTCTCAGAGGCTCATCGAGAGTGGAATCATCCCTGCATCGAATCGCTGGCGATCCCGGAAGCTGCCTTCTGTGCTCGCACCAACATTCTACGCTCGAAAAGAAGAGAGGATACAGTTTCTGCTCGCTTCCGACAAATCAAGGAACGCTTGGTCAGATGACGAAGTGAGTATAGTTCTCTGTGTGGTCGCGGGAGTTCGGGTTACTAAGGCGAGTAGGAGCGCCACCAAATACAATCGCCTCTTCCACACATCCCGCTATACTCTGTAGATGATACGTTCACTACCGACCAGCAACTGCCAGTTCCGTGCACAGACAGTGAATGGATCATTGGTGTCACCTCGCCCCAGTGTTCCCCTACGAGTTCTCTCCTGCAGTCAACCTCTTCCGACACATTCTACGGGCGTGAATCTGCGAGTTTTATCAGCGTATGTCTTTTTCTAAACTCGGTTGTTGCGGAAAGCACCAAGACCAGCTCACACAGGACAGTACCCTCTGCGACCACTGTAACACCCTGTTGCAGCGAGAAATCCCTCCCGATCACATCCCGAGCGTCATACGCGCCTTGGAACTGTTCGAAGCCCGAGATCGATTATCCGACGTCGTTTTCAACGAATGCGAGGTTGTCGCTCTGACAAATGCCTTTTCGATGTTACGGCTGTAACGCGCGAGTTGGGATCACAGGTTTCTTTGCCCAGGGGTTGGGTCCTTTCCTCGACCATCGTTGTATCGTTATGAATCTCGATATGCTGCGCATATCTATCATCGTCCCAAGGCTACCTCTCGGTTCTCTTGACGGAACCTGACGCTAGCTGATCTTGTAATTCGTTATGTATCCCTACCTATCCGTGTTCGATTTCTGTCAACAAATGATTATCTCCTGTATCAAGCTCTCGCACCAATGCAGTCGGGAAAAATGGTGAACGATTTCTGAAAAGATGGATCATCATACCAATTTTTGCACTTCCCGCAAAGGGATCCGAGGGGAGTCCGCCAATCGGGAGACCCTCCGGAACGTAGTAAAACCTTTCTTGGGGCTCGCCGTACGAGTAATAGCATGTCTGGAACCAAGGAGGGCACATGTCGAGACCAGTGTGCGAGGAATAGTCCAGCTTCGGAAGGTTGTCAGTTCAAAGGTACGGACAAGGGCCAAAATCGTAAAATAAACATCACTCTGGATCTAACTCGGTCGCAAACACCTCACTCGATACCTCGAGGGCGAATTTGCTTGAAAATGAATGGTCGAATCCAGTGGTCAGCGAAGGTCTGGGACAAACCTTCGACGCGGTATATTATGGGTAACATGGCGGGACAGACCAGATCGGTTCCGAACCGAGGCCTGAACCGCACAGCCGTTTTGCCAACATGAAGAGTGCCTAGGCTGGATACTGAGTCGAAGATTGCACGTTCATCATCTTACAAGACTCCAGTTCCCGGATGGCTGCAACTTCTGTGTCGTTAAAGACGTCGGATGCTATCCTTTGAGCCATGGAAAATGTCGCCGCAGCCTGTGCACACTGTACTGATTATACGCATCTTTTCCGCGCCTCGCACAGGGTAGTCACAGCTATGTAACCCCAGTTTCGAGAGATACTCGGTCATAGACCAAGGTCGCAAGACCTGCAGCTGACGAGCAACTCGAGATTGAATCATCGAAACACACAGACACTAACGGTAAATCTCGCGCTCACTGAGTTGCACCCCGAGTCCCAGTTGTGATCCGGGGCTCACTATGAGCCAATAAGCCAGAATTCCTGGTTGACATGTTCATTTAGCCTCTGAACAGCCCTACGCTCACAAGAGCATGGTCATACGAATGTTGGACACAGCATTGTGGTCCGCCGAAAGGTCGGATAAGGAGGCAGATTCATCAGCTTAGATAGGTCGGAAGTGTAATTCTCCGTCACTGATGACATATCATTAGAAATACAAGTTTTGGGGTGCTGCGGGGGAGCGGAACGATGTGCTGCATGACATCATGACGCTTTGTCAAATTAAATGGGCTCTGCAGCTGATATGTAGAGTACTGCACGAGGTGTGTTAGTAAGAAGAGGATTTCTCGTGACTCGAACAACACTAACCGTTGTTTCCGCGAATGAACGCATCGCCATATCTGTTCGTGACGACGCCGTTCACGTGCTCTTCGGTTTGCTCTAAAGCAATGTTCATGTATCCGTCCAGGCATGAAAGAATGCCTGCGAGAAGTCGAGTTCAGGGTGACCGCTGCTCGAGGATGTGAGAAACGTACCACGATAGTCCACGCCTGACGTTAGACGAACGATGACCCGCTTTCCGACAACGCCTTTCAAGAAATCAGTGGGAGAGCCTGATATGGGTGCTGGTGGAGGTGGAGGGAGAGAAAGGTCGTGGTCTGGGGGTGGTGGAGTGCTGTCGTCCATCGTAATCGTAATCGACGAGGCCAAAAGGGTGGTTGCTGTGTATGGCAACAGGCTGGGATGCCGTGCCGCTCCGAAGCGTGTGCTCACACTCCATGAAGTTTCCTATGCCATTCTACACAACGCTCACAAATGCACATGCTAACGGTTAAACTCGTGGTCATTGGCGCTTCGGGCGTTGGTAAAACAAGTTTTCGTACGCAGGTATGTGCCATCAAGACAACCAAAATTATCATAGTCACAACTTGAACGACTCCTCTCCGCAGTACATTTCAGGTCGCTTTTCTACAGGATACAGGGCCACAATTGGCGCAGATTTCATCGCGAAAACATTACCACATCCAACGCAATCAGATCAAGTGGTCACTCTCCAGATATGGGTCAATATCGTTTGCTCGGTTCGTTTTATACCAAGGCTGATTCAGGCACATATCACATGTAGGACACTGCTGGGCAAGAGCGGTTCTCTAGCTTATCTACGGCGTTCTTTCGTGGTGCAGATGCCGCCTTGCTTATGTTCGACGTGAACCAGCCCGAGACCCTCACCGCACTCAAAAAATGGTGGCAAGAGTTTCGTGAACGTGCACCCCTCTACGATGAGGACCTGGAGGATTATTGTTGTGTCGTCATTGGAAACAAGACAGATCTTGTCAACTCGAAAGCTCTCGGATCGACGTCCGTCGTTTCCGAAGCCCAAGTGCTCCATTTTCTTGACGAACTCGTACCCTCATTATCCCCTAGTCCGTCCTCGCCAGTCGAGGAGGTACCTATCACTATCGAACACGTTGTCTCGGAAGAACCGACCTCTCCCAACGATGACTCTGCAATAGATCTCTCCTCGCCGTTTTTACAGTTGCGTTCGCAATCTATTGATATCAACCAATCTCTGCGCAGACACTCAAAGCGTTCCTCGTGGAGCACCCACAATGGGACAGTAACATCCATTCACACTGGCGTCACCTCCTATCACACACCTTCTTCATCCTTGTTTGATGTATACGCATCCGCTCGCTCGTCCCCCCTCCCTCCTTCCATATCATCGCGGCTGTCGTCGCCAATCAGGACGCAGAAACGCACTTCTTCGTTCTCAAGCACATCGTCTTCCACCCTAACAATCACGCCGAGTCTATTCACCCGCAGGAATGACCAAGCAGCTGCGACTACACCCTCGACGCCAACACTCTCTCCGCCCACCTTGCACACGACACCCCATCACCCTTTACCTCCAGAGAAAGGACCCAAGCTATTCTTTACGTCCGCAAAGACAGGGGAAGGTGTCCCCGAGGTGTTCGAGTATATCGTTCGCCGCGTCGTCGCACGATGGGAGTACGAAGAGGCTACTGACGCGAGGACATTGCGCATGCAAGAACCCTCGGAAACGATCCGACTCGGTTTGACGAGGGCGGCATCCAGCAGGCGGCTGACAGGGTCTTGCTGCTAAAAACCAAACCAAACTGCCTGTCTGTTTATTATTATGTATAATCTGCGTTTTTCGCCGATTTGTTCTGTAGGTATTTTGACGGTTTACTCTTAATTGATTAGACTATCTGGGAACGCCTGACAGCTGCAAGGCAGGTAGCATGACCAAGCACGGTGGTGGTGACCGAATGATCGTACAGCCTGTCCGTTGGGGCTTAGCCGTCGGATCTATCAAGACGAGTCTAGCGCGATCGATAAGCAGTGGGGCAGGTTTCATGTATGTGCCTCGAGGCTTGTGTGCGATCAGAATTTCGACACGGAACCCGGTCCTCGGGCCTATACAGCATGTCAGACACCAGACAGTCTAAAATTCGGTACGTCAATCCCAACGAAATCGCCACCCCAGAATGTCGGACCCGCCAAGATACGGTGACGGTCAGCAATGATCCAACCTATTATCCACTTCCTGTACTGGAGCCAGATGACGGTAAGGAAATACATTCAAGAGAGACGAGATAACCAAGGTACCCGCCCAGAGTCCGCACTTTCTGCATATTAGTTCATCTTGACGACTAATTTCTCCCGGCCCCCACAACGTCCGTGATATCACGAAACCCAGAGACCCATCGTAATATGTAAGTCGGCAATCGTCTGCATCAGAATCTGTTCGGCACCCGCCTCGCTGACGATGGCAAGGGCCGCACATGAACGGCTGACCAACTGGAGCAATCGGGGTCAGTGAGCTCCCGGTATCATGGAAGGGAAAAATATGTAGCGGGACGTACTGAGCACTGCCTGCGCGAGTGCCTTGAGAATATCACTCCCCCGTTCGGATCCCCGAATCAAAGAGGACAATAAACTTGCCCGTACTTTGTGCTTTGCGGACCTTGGATGATTGCATCACCATATCAAGTGCGTCCAATGCGCCGATGGACCCATCGACTTGGCGACCCCCTGACTAGCTGTTCAGTCCTAAGTACACGGAGGATGTCCATCTAGTACGAGCTCACCGTGGTTGAACACAATGATGGCCTCGATACCTATGTCGATGGCTTTTTCGGCGTCCTACAGGGGGAATTAAATACTCGAATCGTAGCAATCATAGATGCAACTGTATATCATACCTCTGGCGAGTATACCCTTCAATACGATCGGACCGTCTCAGTTATCCCGTACGAACTGGAGCTCGTCCCAGCTCCGAAAGATGCCCGAGGCAATCTCGCTAATCCACTCGCTTCCCAATAACATGGCTTGTTGTGCAGCCGAATCACCGCTGGTAGCTGACGTCTTCTTGGTCGTACGGGAACAGCGGGCCTCGAGACTGAAGCGAGCCATAAATGTTGGATCCGAGATGCCCTGCTGCACGCCGAAACCGTGTCCAGCTGGGCTATACGGAATACCGTGATCGTGTGGATGATCATCGTGTCTACTGTCACCACAAGCAATGTATCCATTCGCCTGGGCGCGTCTGATAAGTGCGTCCTACAGCCAGTTCGGGGTTAGCCTTTTCGAAAGTCGATGGAGAGATGAACTTACCAGCGATGATCATTTGGTCCATGGGCTTCCGCAATCTCTTCCATGGACCGAGAAGCGGCGGAACTGGCGATCAGGGGCACGCCAACCTTGGCTGCTGCACGCACTGTCCCCAGTTCCCCGTCGTTGTGCATCAGACCCTGTGCACCAACAGGAGCAACGAAAATGGGTGCAGGATGGGTGACGCCAAAGATCGTCGTCCGTAGGTTGCGCATGTTTGTGAATATCATCTGACCGATACTTTGGGAATGGTATACCTCCAGATGACGTTCACCGACAGCGTTGAGCATGCGCGGGACGAGCTTCCACCTATCGGCATACGTGCCAGAGGTCCCCGCGCCTTTCAACACATACAAGAAAGCAGCTGGGAAAGTCAGCGTTCATAATCATTACGCGGTTTCATTGTCATCCATCCAAAGAAGACTGACATGGGCTGTCTTTGAGTGCCTCCCGTGCCCTGTCTTCGATCTCCTGGATGTCGACCGTGCCCAGCACGGGCGGCGTCCCAGAGCTGTAAATCTCAACAAGCCATGCGACCTATCTGCTGAGCGGTGGGTTCACTGACGCTGGCATCTCCGAGTCCGAGTTCGAGTGTTAGTCCCTTTGATCTGAGGTTGAGACGCTACGCCCACCAAAGGTGCTTGCGTGCGACACCGTCGTCCTGGTCTGTGCGAGAGTGGCCTGCAAAGGTTGCAGTGACGGTCAAGCAAGAACATGGAAAATACCATGCCTGATAATGTACCAGTCACCATGGTGCGAAATAGAACATTGGAGGCTACATTGAGAATGTGATTCCCTGCGCGACGATGGAGGTAGCCTGAGGCGGCCACGAGAGGCGGATTGGTCATTTGGCTTGCTCTTCATGAATCATGAGAACACCACGTTGTGTGGTGACTCCGGACTTCCGCCCACCCATGGAAAAAGCGGGAATGCCCGCGCCGCCGACTCCGGCGTGGGTGAATCTCTGACGAGTGGGAGCGAGGAGCAGTTGAAGATAATACGGGGAAATCAAGCTGGGGACCACGACATCTTAAAATGGGCCCGTCAGCCTGGGGTTCATCCCGGTCAAAACTTGTCAGTGGGTCACGAGGCTGGTGACCATCTGAATCATGTGCATGCATGCTTGTAATCGGCGTCGGCGAGTCGCCAGATTTTTTTTTAAAATCAGCCGGAGCCCAGCTTGAGCAGTGCGGCCATGGTGGAACGGCGTCCTCAGAACCGTCGCTGTAACTTCTTCCAAACTTTTGCATGGTCGCCTCGACTCCAAGTCAGCACATTCGGAGTGTGAGTCACAGAACTTGAACCACTGCATCCCTGCAAGGCTATGCCGGGGATTGTAAGCACCCGAGTGACTGCTACTCAAAGACTCCTCTCACAGCTCAATATCAGTGCTGATAATCCGGAGCTCTTCCGCCCCATACACGGTCACAGCTTCCCCTTGACAAACTGTGCAACTCGTTCCTTACCCCGGTCGCGACTTACCGTCAGACCTGTGTGCTCGACAGGTTAGGTAAAAACGGGTTATCGTTATCTGTGACGTACTGTACTCGCCACTGAACATTGAAGTTTGAAGCACTGGTTTGGGACTTCACGTAACTTGTTCTTGCGCCGCCGCCGCCGCGCTCATCAGAATGAGTCATAACCTTGAAGTGCAATATCAAAGTGGGTACCCGCGCCGCCCATAACACCCTTTCATAGATTAGCCGGATCTTGACCATCAATTTCTCGCGTGCGCCCACGACGACCTACAGAGCCTGCCAGTGAGCGTGATGTACAAGTCGGCAATCGTCTGCACCTGAGTCTACCCGCTTCGCTGGCTATGGTTTAGACTGACTAGGTCGGACGTGAACGGCTGACAAACTGAAGTGATCGGGACCAGTGAGATACCGGTACGATGAAAAACAAGTGTGTGGCTAGACGTACTGAACGGAGCGACACTGTGCGCCCAGCGTAAATGCCTTGATCAGAGAACATCGCTCTCCGTCCAGATTCCCGAGTCAATGAGGACGGTGACTTTCCCCGTACTTTTTTCCTCACTAACCTCGAATGACCGCGTCAATATAGGGAGTGCGTCGAGCGTGTCGACGGATCAATCGATTTGATACCTGATCAGCCTTGGTTTAGGCCCAAGTGCACGGAGGATATCCAGTCAACACTGTAACGGTACTCAGCGTGGTTGGAGACGACGATGCCCTCCTGCAAGAGTGATCGAAGACTCGAATCATATGCAACTCACTTCCCTCCCTCTGGCGCGAGTATACTCTTCAATAGGATCGGACCTTCCCAACCGTCTCGGAGCTCGTCTCAGCTCCTAACTTTCTTTCTAATGAAATAGCTTACGGGGTGCAACCGGATTCCCAATTGGCTCTCCTCCGGATATCTTGGTCGTACAGGAATGGCGGTCGCCCGTGATGGGCTTCGCGGCCGAAGGGATCCGGTTAGATCAGACCTGCTGCACGCCGAGACCGCCTCCAGTGCATATGATGCTCTCCAACCCACGCTATAAGCAGTATGCATGCATATAAGAAGGAAAGCATACGAAAGCGCAACAGAGTCCGACAACATAGGTATAGATGAGCGCCCATCACGTCGTCTTCCGCTTCGTACCGAACCTCCCATTGTACATCATGTCCCAGGCATAAAACACCGGCCAGCCCGCTCGCCTCCACATTGGGCTTCCCGGTGGAAAGAAAATGCTCTCGACCTGTAGAGCGACGGAAGCCCAGATGCTAAGGACAATTAAGCAGACCGCCGCAATGATATAGTGAGCGAGGGTCTCTCCACCACTAGAATTGAACTCGCGAACGTTCATGCTGAACACGTTCTGTGTGGATCGTGTGAGGGCACGGCACGGCACGGTAGATCAAGCCACTTACAGACAGCAAGTTGGCAGGCAGGAAAACCGTCGTCAGATACGCGATCTACATTTTTATGAGAAACCCATGACGAATAGAAAAAGCAGGTAACATACTTGTTTCATTGCAGCAGAGTCTCGGACAGTCGCCACCGTCAGTTGGTGCATGTACTTGCTGTCATCGATGTTGACGCTCGCAAAAGCCTGGGTGGCGTGATTGGCATGAGGTAAAGAATGGGATCAAATGAATCCTACCAAGTCTATGACGTTCTTCAGTCGCAACGCTTGCATCGCTCTCTGACTGTCCAGCCTCTCGATTTCCGAAAGAAGATACTTGGTCTCTTTCTCCAAAATATCTTTTGACCGCTTTCGCTCCTGTTCAGTTACAGAAGAATCCTCCATTGCAGGATTCGCTGTCTCCATCACAAAGAGAACGGATTTCCGAAAGTCTTCGAGAAGGTTCCGATAGTAGAGTAAATGTGCCTGCAAAATGTGCAAGTGTCGCGTCTCTCTGATATTGTCAGTGTCAAGAACCAATTGTTCCTGTAAAAAATGGATGCAGCGTACAATCCTCGTCAGCAACGCTGTACTTACCAGTTGGTTGGTGTGGGAATAGAGAGTCTCAAACACTTCATCCCACTCATACATGGCATACCACAAAAAACATAGGAATATGCAGGTAGGATCCTTTGACCTCTTGAAGATTTTTGACCAGTAGACACTGTTACCCGTCCGGTTGATGAGAGACTGGAGCTGTTTTGCTGTCTTCCTGCGCAACTTCGGGTGGTAGGAAATGATGGTACTGGATTCCACATCTCGCAACATATGAATACTGAGCAGGTCTTGGAGGATGTACTTGTCACCTAGAAACAGATATGTCATCTAAACTGGCTCGGACGAACAAATACCTACATGAACGTAGATAGAGTGGGGATTGTGTGTCGATGATCTGGTCGTCTGAAGCGTCTGAACCACATATTAGATTCATGAACCAAATCTTGAAAAACACGCATGCCTTCTTCCGATGATGATGAAGGGCTTGATGGGCGGGGCAATGGGATCCCTGCAATCTTGCGATCAACCACACGAATGAATGGAAGAACAACAGTGATGTCTGGCAATGCTGAGTCTCGGAGCAAAAAGGTAACGGAGGTGAAGGAGCACTCACGATCGCTTCGTTTTGGAGATAGATTCTCTTGGTATCTTGAAGGTATCCAATTTGTCGAAGACGAAAAGAAGAATGGTTCTATGTTATATCTGTGCAATGTCCAGCGTTGTCCAACTTCAAGCAATGTTGCACATACCTCTCCCCCAACATTTGCAAAACCTCTTTGGTCATATTCTCGACAAAAATTGCGCGCACGCGCACGTTTTTATCTCTCTGCGACCATGATTGTTTTATCGATGAGTCGACGGAAGCAAGGGAACTCACAGGCGAATGAATACGTTCCCAAAACTTATCCTCGCTAGCGCTATCGCTATCCTTGATCGTCGCCATCTCGGGACCCTCTGGATCGAATGTGCCATCGTTCAATACGTCCACCTTGAAGACAGTGCTATCTCCATCTGGACAGTCCGTCAGCATTTTGCAGCGGTCCACCTGAGTCTTCGTCCAATTCGGAAACAAGCTTTGAGGGTACCCACACCAGGGGTGCGTCAGAGGCAGGGTGGGAGGTGGGGGTACCCCGAGAATGTCTTCGTCGAAATCCATCCATGGCCATGGTCCCGATGGTGCTGCGTGTCGGTAACTGTGTAAGTGGGCCGCGAGTCAGAGAAATGAGAGGCAGTTGCGGTTATCGTTACTGTCGCGCTGACTGGTATCTCACATTGGAGTGGGCGTTTTGCCTAGCAAGCAGTTTTCTTGATCCGTACTATCATTCTGCTTCTGGGTATCATGCCCTCTGGCCCCTCTGGATATTTCTGTCGAGTTTCCAGCTCGGAGGGTGTCCATGGGTATTGAGAGGTGGTCGGGCATTGTTGGAAGAACGTGGTTGCGAGACAAACATGCGTCGAACCACAGCGCTGACGCCACTCAAGCCTTAGCGCCCATCATGCCAAGAAATATACCACGCAACCACCGCTGTCAGATTGCAAGCAAAACATGAAGACAAAAGAATAGAAAGGACTCTAGAAACGGGGCACTGACAGCAAGTAGACCCGGCCTGCGGTACTTATGTTGTACGAGTCACAAATTACTTTGACGTTCCAATAATCTGCTGTTGGAACTTGTGTAATAGACGTCCACTGAAGCAGGTTGTAATACTGATAATGCGAGAAAGACTCGAGTCAGATACCAATGAGCATAAGAACTGCTTCGATTGAAATAGGCTGTAGTATATTTCCTTGGAAGAAGCAGAAGACGATAAGAAACGGCTCAATCCAATTTTCTGTTTCCCTCTTATGTCTAGGGACTCGCGGAATGTCTACAGGTCCTTGGTTCCTCGTCGTGAAAAATGCTGCAGTTCAACTATAGCAACTAGCATCAAGACTGGGCCTCGCAGTATGCCAGAATGGCCAATAGTGTTCCCTGCACCTTCGCAACGTTATGCTTCAAGATCGACCAAAGAAATCTGACGAATCTGCACGGTAATATATTATGCACAGGGGCGCTACAACAACCACGACGGCTGTGGACTAAGCGCAAAGCCCTGTATATGCAGCTATGAGCATTAATACTGCTAAGCAGAGCAATTCATGATCCGATAACGTACGGTCAGCTGTGAGTGGTTGCAACAGGAAAGAATGTTCGCTCCTGAAACCTGTAGTCAACGGGTAAGGGTTGTAGCGTTAGGAGGACGGTCATAAAGACTCATAATTGCTGCGTTGACGGCCCGCACTACTAAGGCTTGTGGGTGCGGACGCCTCTCTGTGGGAGTTTTGCTCCAAGCCGGTGATTTTTTTGACTCCCGCAGTCCCAACCGGGAAAAGCAGGTCGGATAGCTCACGACTCGGTTTGTGTAAGTAGCGCTCACCAGCAGAAAAAAAAGCGAGCCTCGCAACTACAAGCGGAAGCACACACGTAGACTCCTACGAAGGCTGCGAAGGCCGACTTTTGCAGCTTTCGGTGTGCACCGGGACAGCAGATGAGCTCAACGTCGGCGTTATTTCCACCTTGAGGGTGCAATGCTGTGAAGTGTGGGTCGGAGATTGTCAAAAGTGGGAGTAATAATATGGTGGTATTATTGTAATTTATATATAAGGTTTATTGTTGGGGCGCAGTTCCGTTTCGAACATTCCTGTGGTTTTTTCGAAACAGAAATTCTACGCGTCACGGACAATGGTTCCGACCTATAAGCGTTGTCCACTGGCAATTGTAGCGATTCCCTTTCATCTCGATCCCCTCCTTCACGTAGCTAGAACTTGAGGCCGTTTCCCCGTCGAGCACACGTTTCTGTCGGGAAGCGTCTATTGATTACTGCAAGTGGGTCAAATTTCAATATGCAATGGCATTCTTCTAGCCTTACTACTCGCTTTATGCGCAGACCGTCTCCCTCAGAGCTCGCATACCTTCATGACCTCCGGATATGCTATCGCCACTCTGGTGGTGTTCATCATCTCCATATTCTTCGTCATTCGCTCAGTCAAAATACCCATGCCCCGTCCTATACCACCAATACCAATTAACCTCACCACCGCACCAATCCTCGCTATCGCCTTACTGTGGGCCGCTCAATGCCTTGATCCGACAGTCATCCGCAACGGGATTGTAGGCACAGAAGGCGTCAAGCCTTACAACATTCTCATCCTGTTTTTCTCTCTCGCTTATATGGCCATCACTCTCGACATCACCGGTATACTCGAGGCTGCGGCGTATTGGGTCAGCAACAAGGGTGGTCGCAATGGATGGAAGCTCTATCTTTATTTCTATGTCATGCTCACCCTCGTCTCGATCCTGCTCGGCAACGATCCCGTCATCCTCTCTGGAACAGCGTTTTTAGCCTACTACACAAAAGTCGTAGATCTCAACCCGATAGCCTGGATCATGGCTGAATTCGCTGCTGCAAACACCGCCAGCATGGTTCTCTTTGTAGGGAATCCCACAAATGTATGTATTTTCTATGTAACACGATCCCCCTCTGAACGTATTTATCCAAGGTGGTCATTTGCGAAGGCTTCAGTGTCAACAATGCCGCTTTCACCGCCTACACCATCCTTCCCTTCCTCGCATGTAACATATTCTGCTTCGCTGCGCTGGCATTCCAATATAGGAATCAAGTCCCACGCAATTTAGCTCACACTGCGCACCAAGACCCCTGGTCAGCGCTTCGAGATCCGTTTGGTGCCCTCGTTGGCAGCTTTATGCTCGGCGCAACGCTCATTCTCTGTCTCGTCGTAAGTTTCTTCGGAATCGACGTCTGGATGATCAGTTTGCCGTTCGCTGGTGCTAAATTCATATTCGATATTGGTCGGGATCATTATCGATACTCCCGTCGGATGTCGGGCAGTGGGTCGCCCAAGGCTGTGGAGGAAGGGCCTGTTGAAAGTCCTGCGGTTGGGAACCACCAACCCACGCCAGATTACCACACGCCGCATCCCTTACCCATGGATGAGAAACGATCGATGTCCTTTCCATCTGACGAACCCACCGCCGTCGACTCGCGTCTCCAAACCCCTAGAATAGAGGCTGACACGGAGCTACAACGATCATCCTCACATCCACTTGACAAAGAATCAGCGGTCGGATCGCATCCGGAAACCGCAAATGTCGAGCCTAAAGCCGAGCTACAACGATTATCTTCCCCAACTGACAAAGAACCAGTCGTTGGTTCGCGTCCCGAAACACGAATGACCGAGTCCCAAATAGTACCACCATCTCTCCCCACTTCCAAAGCGAAGATCAAGCAGCTGCAGCCGTCACACATGGAACGCTTCCCAACCTTTTTCACCGCCCTGCCGCGATTGCCCTTCGCCCTCATACCCTTTGCATTTTCTCAGTTCATCCTAATCGAGGCGCTCAACCACCAGGGTTGGGTGAATGTGTTTGCCGATTGGCTCGTTCGAGCATCTCATAAGGAAGTCCACCCTACCATCTGGTTGATCGGTGTTCTCGGTGTCGTCCTGTGTAACCTCGCGGGCACCAACATCGGCGCCACCATCCTTCTTACCAAAGTTGTTCGTGCGGCCTCCCTTCCATATGATACCAACCGTGCAGCTGCCATAGCGCTCGCCGTAGCCTCAAACATCGGGGCAGTTAGTTTCACGTTTTCTGCTTCGCTCGCGGGTCTGCTCTGGCAAAATATTTTGACACAAAAGGGGATCCGCGTGAGACAGAGGGATTTCGCCATTTGGAATCTTTTGCCACTCTTGGCAATGACAGGGGTGGGACTTGGGATTGTCTCTGCGGAGATGGCAGTTCTATTTCGATCGTGATGGGTGGATGGGGTTGCTCGTGATGCATGCCACCCAGACCCCCCTACGGAGGAAATGGCGTGGGGTTCCGCAGACCGCCGCACTTGTCAGCGGCTGGCCAATAGTGGATTGCAGCGGCACGCCGCGAGGGATCAAGCTCTGTTACTACCGTTATAGAGGTACCGTACGTGGATACTGGTCACTAGGACATTAATATAACTTTTCAGTCGATCAGACACTCTGGGGCGGCCTATACGCTCGGTACGCTTTGCCTCTTCTAATATTACTCCAAGTTCGTATAATCTCCTAGGGTTATTATCCTATGTTCTCATTGACTACTAATGCATCATCGACAGCTCGCCAAGTTTCAATTGGTCTTCAACTACCCACAGCTTCGTGCAGATTCTTACTCTCGTTCACGCGGTTCTTATTGCTCTGTGCTTCCACACGACCTACCCCATGTAGCACACTTGATCCACATTCTAAGCAAATACACGACACAATGTTAATAGCGTCACTCTATCTTTAAACTTTGTATGAAATCCTAGAAGTCCAGAGTCCGAGTCTCGCGTCGCACAGGAAGTGGAACTGACCATGTTTGATCATTGTACGGCCCCCTTTGATGTCCTGATCTGCTTCGAGAAGGTGAAGCCTGCATCATGTCTTGCATTTTTGGCCCGTGCATACATGCGTAAACTGGGAAGTTTTAATTGTGAAACGGGGTGAGACACGAAATAGTCAAGACCGATCCCGGGAATAGAGGTCGGAACGCGTGCCAACGTGGATAACACAGGATTGTTAAATCCACGGTGTCCTTGCCAGCAGGCGCTCTGCCAACCAGAGTACGCGCATGGTTGTGCGATTGATCGCATGCATCACTACTAATGCCGACGTACGATTTGATATCCCATACTAGTATGCTGTGGTGTTCCCTTTGGGCCATCGAAAAAATCACTGGCGCGTGATCATGATGTCATGATGGCAGGAGCGATGTGGAGCGATAACCCAGTCTCTACCCGTGTGGTGGAGCTGAATTTGAATGAAGAAACTCCGAGTCGTTGAACTTACCATCGCATACAAATTAGACCAGCAGAGTCTAAGACAACACTATAGTCATCCGACAGTCAACTACTGCATCTGAGCGTGGAAGATACTAGGGGCGTGTGTGCAGCCTGGCCCAAATACATACATTCTGAAGTCCCAAATAAGTCGGTCACGACAGCCTCGGTAACCGAGCACTTATGTGAACACGTTACGCATGTTGTGATCGGCAGGCAACTTGAAATTTCAGGAAATTTGTCACTTTCCATTCTGTATCATGACGCATAACGTGGCGAAACGCGCACACTCTCGCGCAGGATTACGGGGTCACAGAATCCAGTGCACGATTAGCGGCGCATAGAACGTGAACGGCGCAATCGCTGCGGACCGGGGGATAGCCCTGAACGTTTGAACTCGTAACTGAGACGGCTATGGTCCATTTGGCGGAAAGGGGACATGGACGAGGCAGTGCGGGTCGTTACTAATAATATGCACAAATCCGCCAGCCAGGGGTGTCCAAGGTACGATTAATACCTTTCCTGCTCAGGCTGGTCCAGCGAGTGTGGGAAAATTGCTGGTAATGAAAACCACTACCAGCGATGACCACGAATTCATGAGGCGGTTGTGCGCAACAAGTTGGAAACAGGAACTACTACCTCCTGGCAACGTATCAAGGGGTTGGGTTTTAGTGAGCCCTAAAGTTCGACACGTTGGACAGGCTACTGTCAGCCACGACAGGAGACACACTTGTCGTATGCAATATGGGGACAAAAAGGTGTATAGCATGTCGGGTTTGGGGTAAACGGAGCCTCAGTGAGTTAGCGACTCACATGTAACTCACACTCAGGGTTACTGACATGATCTTTGTGGGTATTTGGTTTTCTATGCGGGTACAGCCTGGCCACTGGCAGAACGTGAAGTTCTAACGGTCTATGTAGTTGGTGTTCCCGATGGCTGTCCTTCAAGCACGGTATGTATCATTTTCCTAATTTCGGATACTATAATCTGCGTAGCTGTTGTTCTGTCCCGACTCATCTGGAAAATTATTTATGGAGGACATAGTACATATTTACTCCTCGGCAGTGCCTGAAGTAGGTGCTGCGCCGCATATAACGGGCATAGGACTCACTTTTAGCGCCGCCCACACACAGAAACAGAATCTATGGAGACTTGCATCACTGCGCTTCCATTCTCAGACGACAGGTACGTGTGAGGGTATCAGGGACGATATGAACTTTGCCTGTAGAGCTAGCAATCGTGTCATTCGCTGTGTGCACCCTGCATTCAAAGTTATCCTCTTGCAGCAGCTCTTGAAAGTTTTCTAGTCAGGATCCAATGAAACCAGATCGAAGAATAAGAAGCAGGAAGTCACAGCTTTTATTCAGGGTTCGTCAGTTCTTTCTTCCTTGTTGTCGATTATCTGGTGATCGAGGCGATGATCAGTAGTAGGAAAGGGTTCTTCTGTGGACGAAATGGAGGGGAAATACGTTATATGTGGATGGGCAGCGGCTCAGCTTTCCAAGTATCTTCGCTCTTCGAGAACTCAACAGAATGTCTCCTATAGCTCGACTGCGTGCCGCAGCTTTCTCTGGTGAAGAAGACGGCTCAGTGAGCCCATTTCTAGAATACCAAATCACACTGACACATAGGTTTGTTGTCAGACGACATCCATCTGTCCACTCTCGACTTAGTTCGATCGATAGACCACACGGGGATGCGTATCATGTGGCTACCCAGCTGGGGCATGCGTCAAACAGGCGTATACCACCTCGCTGTTTTCTCAGGATTGGCCCGTTGGTTCACTTTCATCTGTTCAAGACTCGTAGTATCCGAAGAAACACGTATGGATTTCATCTCGACTGGCATATGAAGACATACAGGCGTAATTCGCAACTATCGTGAACGTCAAATCTAGAGAGTTAGCTGCGCCCGTAAATTTCCTCAATAATGTTAAGGACTGAAAGTCGCGCATTATAGGCGTCGACGTTGCCTTCACCTCAATCATAATAGTCGCCGATTTGCATCCTGCGCTTGCTCCGACATTGAGATAGATAATGAACGCGAGGAGCAGGCAGGGTTCACATCCACCCTCCGGGCCGATGTGAGGTGTCAGTCATTCAGCAATCAATATTGCAGGTTTCAAGTATCATTACACGGTCGATGCACAGGACCGACAATGTTCTCTATACCGCCTGCGGTCAGAATCTCATCCGCTTCTGCTGATTCGTGGAGAGAACTGAATGCACTGTCTATTCCCGTGCCAACGACTGTGTTCCAGGTTAACCTTTGCGTCGTCTCTTTTCCTTAGGATTGTTGGTCACTATGATATATCTATTCCCGACGATATCATAGCAGGAAAAAGGAAGTGGCACGATGCCTAAGAAATGATCATTCCCGACAACCGCTGAGAAGGTCTCATGTCAAGTGCCGCTCGATGTGTGACTGGATATCGATGGGTTCGTTTTCAAGATTCATGTATGTATGCGATTCGAACTCTTGGGTAGAGGAAGATAAAAGGATTGTCAGCGAAAGCGCAAGTTATAATGCTCGATATTTTTGCGGGCCTACTTACTTAACTGGTTTTGCTTCTTACCGCCTAATCTCCTCGAATTTCCTTGGAGATAATCCGGGACGAGATTTCTGATGTTGTTCTTGGGTTGCAGTATGAACACCGTGCCGTCAAGGCCACCTTATAATACTCCGCCAATGACGGCCTTGGCGACACTTCCGACCCGGGTCCATCTCAAACGAGGGCTCAGTATCATGTTCTACTTTCCCTAGTCACGAGGAGCTGGATGCATTTTCCATCCACCGAAACAACACCGAAACTATTATTATCCACTTCATGAAACTTGTCGTGTTACCTGCACGGATTTCATAAAGTGGGATTTGAATTCATCAACCACCTTGCGGCCAACGTGATGAATGAGGGATGTATATCGATAATAACCGAGAACCACATGCCCTTGTCTGCGCTCCGAAGAAATCACGGTCCGACGTGTTTTTCATCCGTGCCACAATAGCATTGCCACCGTACTTTGATTCGTGGGCGCTTCTTTTGGTATAGTTACACTTGTAATAATTGTATAGTACAGAAAGCTGAAGCGCTCGAACTACTTTCCCCGGGCCACTCTTCCTTTCTCCTCCCCCCCATTCTTCACATCCTTTCGCGCCACAGACCTCATCGGGACTCCCTCTCACCACGGAACCGTGAGGGCACCGCGTGTTTCGAGCTATTTCGCCGACTCGTTTCCGTGTATACGGTATCGACACTTTTATGATAGAACGGCTCGTGGTCCTTCAAATACCCGCTTACGGTGGTGGACTCCACGAGTCCTAACTGTGGAATTATTTCGAATTCCTTCCTGTGCTTTGCGACTCTGACCATGATCGTCGGCCAACCAGGTCAGGTGCTGTAACTCCGAAACAACCCCTAGCTCGGCTGCCCTGATCATGAGCAGTGACAAGAGACCGAAAAATAAAGGTGAGGCTACATGGAGTTACATTGGGTACAGCAGTAAGGTCGATATCCGACGCACCGAATGTGAATGATCACTGAATAACTATGGAGGATAGTAGCAATGCGGCCGAGGCTGGTACCACACAGATCCCTCAGACAATCTGAAGAGACGTCACAGGTAGTTGATTCTTTTGCTTGCTCGGCAACGTTATGTCCGATGGGCTCGACTCCAAGACGCCTGATTGATCGCGCACAAGGCTGTCCTCAGCACCCCTTTGAACGAGATCGAAGATAAATGTATGAGGGGACACCCCTCGCAAGAGGAATCGTCTAAACGATCGCAGTAGGTATACATACAAAGACATTGTTCTACTCAGCACCCGGTTCAGGCAACATCGTTGTCACGGGGGAGCGCATCTCCACCCCGTGCGCTCGGCGATAATACATTGGAAGACCAATCCCATCGATATGGTATTGTTCCCCAACCAACTCCTTGACCGCGACCATCAGGTTGTCCAGACGCGTCACGAAACCAAACGCGGTCGACACGCCGACACAGAAAATCCTACGATGGCTTGGTGATGAAGAACTCGTGACGAAAGAGAGGACGCACATATACTGCAAGCTCTCGAGCGTATCTTCTGTCAACACTTTTGGAAGACCAAAGTCTTCTTCGGATTCTTCATGCACGACATTCAGACCATGGCGTCGCTCCATAAAACGATGGAGAAGTGGACACGGCGTTACTTGGGGAAGAGGATTTCCATTCCGAAGAGAAGACGATATCAAACCTAGCCAAGATGTCCATTGGAGGGGCGCTCGTCGAAGGGAAATGGGGACCACGTACTTATGACAGCCAAAACGTCGCCTTGGAAGTCCGCATCCGACAATCGTGTACGCTTCAAGAACGCGTGTGCCCATGCAGGCTCCATTTGCTCTAGGACCGATGTCAAATTGGACAATAGATTCGATATCTGGCTACGCGAGTGGATGAGCAACAAAACGGCACATGGCGGAGAGAAACACCGCACATCTGCAACTCCAGAATTCGTTGATACCGCTCAGCAGGCCATTTACCCCGGAGTGAGAACTGCAAGACATGAGTCCAAGAAACCAATAAATAGTGGGTATTGCGGACAAACCTCATACACGACATTTTGTTTCAAAACGATAGACCTTTTCAATTTGCTCATGATAGCAAGAAGGTGCTGAACGATTACAGCCGTCTCACCCTCCTTCTTCGTGTTTCCGAACGAGATCACGGAACAGTATACAGATCCGATTTCAGTGGCGGTAGTAGCCAGAGTCTTGCGTTGATATAGGCGGATCGTCGTCGACGGAGGGAAGAACGAGAAGATGCTACGCAAGTGCTCAGCGTGGAGGCATTGTCACGATGGAAATCCTCACCCAGCAGCCACAACACCGATTGTCACAAGGAGAAACCGTCTCTGCACAAGGCCATAAGAAAATGGTGACAAGCATGGTGACAGTGAGATTTACCCAGGCAACGTCGAAACCGTATCCTGGCGAGGATGCTGAAGCAAGATGTGTATCTTGGTACGAGTATCCATAAACCTATTGAGTTCCGGTTAGACCCCCAAAATACCGGATCAGCCGAGTCACTCGACATACCAAAGCAGACGTGACCCATATGATCAAGTTGGTCATCGGAGGAACAGGCCAATAGAGTCGGACGTAGAAAAAGAATGGGAAACAAACAAAGCACAGAGCTGCCAAACCAAAAGGATTTCCTTGACCAGATCCTGTCGATATATACCTGATGTGTTGTCATCAAGTGTATATGCGCGAATCCGAAGGGAACACCAACCACATCACAATGCCAATGATGCCTCCAACGAAGGTGCTGACTATACGCGTCACAAGCCCAAAGGTGGTGTCCCCACGGAATCGAGAGAGAGTAAGCTGGCCCATTATCCTGTCTGGTCTGAATTACCTAGATCTTACAATGCACGTATGTGAACTCACACAGCCCACACAAATTTATTTTCTTGGGATCGTGATGAGCCAGTGTGAGGTAAATATGATAAACACACGCACTGTATGCGAATTCCGTGGACGACTCGAGGAATGATGGCAGCGATAGAATGACTACAGTCAGGTCAGCACCCGGATCTTCTTAGCCGATTCAGGCCATGAGCAGAATATCTCACTGGTCAATACGCCGGCTTTGAGAGCGAAAAGAGCATTTCCCCCTCCTATCCCTTTCACTCTATAGTACACCCAGTTCGCAGTGATCTCCAGTGCGTTTCGGGCCGGTAGAGCATCAGGATCTCGACGGACCGCTTGGCCAAGGTCCGCCATCGACGCCGGCTCCAAACCAGGAATAGTGTCTAAAAAACCACTAGGGTTCCATCGGGACTCTACACTCAAATAGCAAGGGAAACGCACCAGGATTCTCGTCATCATCTCTCTCCACAAATTCGGATGGCTGCCATGTTGTACGCTGTGTCAACTTCAACCAAGGCATCTTTGGGAACCATAGTTTCGGGGTTTCTCGCTCAGTTTCCAGCCGGACTATTTCGTTGAGCTAATAACATAGATTAACCTTCTTCAAAATGCGAGTACGGGATGCTTTCACATACCACGTCTTGGATGTTCACGGAAAACCGCATCAAATGATACTGATAGACATAGCAGTCGAAAAGATGTCGGTGAGGTGTGACTTCCCGCTCCGTCACCGTGTCATCAACAGGATTAAACATGACTCGGTAGGGATCGAGGACAGTGAACCTTATAAGTCATAGCCATGAGCATTCGGAAATTCGATTGAAACGCAAGAACCTTTTCTTGGTGGTAAACTCGTCCAGGCTCAACGACAAATCACGGCGAAGGTCTTCATATTTCTTGATCCTCTCTGCGCGATTGCGTTCCTTGTCCTCTCGGCTCACCCAGAAATTGAAGCGGTCGTCTCGGACAGATCCAAGCCAATCACATGCGCCCTGGAGTCCGAGCTCACAACTTTTGAGCAAGTCCTGACAGCTGTTGCTCAGCAGCTCGTTGGCCCTCGAGACATACGCTTCTGAGTCTGGGTGGTACATGTAAGTTGCTTCAAGGTTGAGATAATGGAGGGATTCAAAAACCCCAACGGCAGTCTCCGTTTTTGCAGCACGAGATAGTGCGGTATGAAGGAGCGAGCCGTGAGAGTGAGTAGAGTGATGAGAAGCGGTGTGCCTGTGGGGTGAACGCCATCGTTTCCGATGGTGGAGTGCCGTGTGGTAATGTACATGTGGAGTGGTGTGGTGGTGATACGGTGGTCTCTTGGACCCGCCATCCAAGGGTTCGGAGTCATTCACCTTTTCGGTACGAGCAAGTGGATGGTCACGGTCTGGGGATGGAGGCCGAGAGTGAGGTGGGGAAGGGGATGTAGGTGTCGCAGGGATTGACGGAATGGGCGTGATGGGAAACCTCTCTCTTGTAGGGTCGATCAGTGTGTAGTACACACTCATGCCGCGTGCCTTGACAATGAGTCTTCTCGCTAAGGAATGAATTTGACTGTAATCCGCAGGCGCGAAACGGGAATAAATAACGTCGAACTTTTTCAGATGGGCAGCAGATAAGAGAAGAGCAAGTCCACTCTCTGCTTTGTTAAGGGCTGCAACGACTAGGGCTGTAGAAAAATCGGAGGCAGTAACATCTTGCTGTAACCGCTGACGGTGTTCCTTGGTCGCAGAGACAAGGCATGATAGTACATCTTGTAGACGCACTGTGAATGCGGTTGATTCAGAAGTCGGGAATAAACAAAGAGATAAAATTAGAGAAACGGATGAATGGAAGGCCAGCGGTAGAACAATGATTCGGCCAATCTAAAAATGTGTCAATCGCGCATCAGTATGCAACCAGTTAACGGACCATGTAGTATGGATAAGGAAACAAAACAGCTGTAGTCAGCGAAATGTCTAGACCACCATCCGTCAGTTGGTATAAGACGAACAAGTAACGATTGTCTCACCGACACAGATACAACCGAAGAGACATGCGAATGTGAGTGGTCCAGGAACCACGCGTGATTTGATATACAACATAACGCAGCTTCCAATGAAAAGAAATACAGCCAGTATGACAGTCGGCTAGAATTCTGCGTGTGAGCTGCAAGCCCTGTCGACGGTCTGTGGGGATACTGACGGCTGCTTCGAGGTACTGGCCAGCGAAGATCTTTGCGGGAGGCGCAGTCGGGTCCTTATCAGAACGCGCAGTGTTGGCCAGCAGCATGCCCAGACAGGACCAACTGTGGAAAATTTCAGTTGCGAGTCGCGCATGAAGTGTTGTTACTAACGCCCAACCAGCTGTTGCGAATACTAGGATTCCAAGTTCTCGTTGAAGCACGGCGATGAATGGGTCGGACGGAGGAGAAATGAATGACACTATGCATTGATCAGCTCAAAATATGCGGCAGCACGTATCTTTTAGTTTACCGATCATGATCAGGAATGCTGCCTAAAGTTCCTCAGATCGGACGAAAGGGGGGAAAGCGCGAGAAAAGGCTCACCTGTCCCATCAAATTTAGTGTCTTGGGGATGAGAAACAATAAGAGACAGATCCAAGCAGCCAAGGCACTCCGTATGACTGGTTTCCATTTCGACCAACTCCAATTCGCAGGTATCCACTGAAGCGTAGGTGGAAGGTTTTCGAAACGGAAAAATGACTTGACAGGAGCATGAGAGGGTTCTGTAGTCTTGTTTCGGTCGAAAGCATTTGGTTGGACAGACTTTGCCTTATCCCCGTATTCAGCCGAAGTGTTATTGGAAGAATCGGGTGCGGTAGGATGAGGAGTAATTGGCTGTTCTTGCTGGGACTGTATCCTGACTTGCAAATGTGGACGAGGTGGTCTATGATTATCTTTTTGTCGATCGACCGACATGCCAGTGCTCGCACCAGTGGAGAAACGGACTAAGCTGATCAGTGCTCAAGTCTGTGAATGATAAATCAGATGATGGTTACCACCAAGGTTGCCAATACGTCATTGTGCATCACGTGACTCTGATCGTTGATGAGGGCGATAGTCGGACTACTGATAAGCCTTCCACACCACACCATGATCCAGGTCCAAGTCAGCTCTCTTATTCAAGTTCGTCGCAGTAGCTCACCCCGCTTCAGATTCATATATCTGTTTTACTCAGTTCCTCCGAACGACTTTCACGGTCCTTGAGATTGACCGCTAAAATTTCAATGATACTGCGTGAAACCCATGAGAACCAGAGGAGCCATATCGCAGCAACGAGATAGACACGGAACCGTAGAAACAACAAACTGGATGTAAGTGGGTACACACCACAGACCTTAAACTCTATCTAACACGGAGCGACACTTGGCAGTGAAGCATCTATTTCGATCAGTACGCCAAGAGCATGGGCTAGCATCAAAGCCTTGTACTGTGAGCACGTCGAATTCCATCGTCGGTACGTCTGAACTGTCCCTCTAATGTATTGACAGGCGAACGACGGACGTTCTTCTCCGCCCCTACGTTATATTACATAAAAGCTTCGTCCTTATTTGCTGAATCCAACAGTTTACCACACCATTACCATCGTCCTGTGGTCTGGACTTTGGAACCTGTTGAATTTGCTTCAAGTCGTAGCTTGCTCTTTGGTTGCAAGACACGTGGTTATGAGTTGAGACGTGGCTTGACTCTAGTCGCATTCACGTCTTGCTTCCGTATCCTTCAAGTTGTTTTTTTGGCATTCGGGAAGCTTGGTCACCTTGTTCGACCTGCGAGTCATTCCCCTGCCAGTTACGGCGATCAAGGCGGATGTGCAGCCACCAGCCACCTTATCAACACCGGTCGGATACAAGACGGCGGTACGTACCTCCGTCAACAACTTCTGTATAGGTTTTCCGCTCTCACACAGGCTGCCTCTCTTCTCGTTCAGAGATCGCCTACTACACTGCCTGCTGCACCTGCGCCGAAAAAGAGAAGAAGACATAGATATTGGGATTTGAGGCGCAGACAGTGCAATTAGACGCAATCGATTTGCGTGCATTTCCCTTGTATCAACAGTTGTAACATCTATACTTCTAGGCCATAATACGCGACCATTTACTCCGTGTACCGACACCAGCCTCACTGGCACAAATGTCACTACTGAGGGCTTCAAGGTCGGTTCAACGTAGACCACGTTGTATATGTTGAACCAATTAATCATTCAAAAATCATTCATCAAGAAGTGTTTCCAAAGTTGGTGAGAGGGCAAATATCATCTCAAGACGAAACAATGCATACAGGTGATCGATGATCTAAAGCTTCGCTCCGCCAGCAAGCACACACAACATCGTTCAAAAGCTGTAAGACTTGGGACGATCAGGGCGGACAAGTCTGTCCCTATCACATCATTAGTCCTTCACTCAGGAAACAGATGATAGCACTCACAGATGCATCCAAGTTCAACCACTGTTGTACCTTCTCACGACTATGTAGTTGAGAACGTGATTCTTCCTCCTCTTTCCGTCTCTCCCATTCTGCAACCATCGATCGGGGCGTAGTGCCCTTCAGCAACATCGACAGGTATAACATGGTATCCATGGCATTCAGTACATCTGCAGATGCATCTGTTCTTCCTTTATGTTTCTTCCTCGGAGGATTATAATCGGGGTCCTTTTCTTTATTGTCTCCATTACTTGGTTCACTTTCAGTTCCGTTTTCAGAGGCGGGACGTTTTGGATCTTCAACCAGGACTTTGCTGAAGTCATCTTTGAACCGTTTCTCCAGCATGTCAGACAGAGGATGGCATATCCAACGCTTGACGATGGCAGCCCCGTACATGAAGTCAAGCAGGATGCTGGGTGGGGGTGGTAATTCATTACGGGACCAATCGGCTGCGACGTCCCCTTGTGGAATAGGGTAGAGTTCCGTAGCAGTAGGTGGTACCATATACTGTAACGTCGTCCGGTTTTGTGGGATAGGACCTTCCTCAACCCGAGGAACATCGGAGGGTACCATCGCGAAGTTAGGAGTCTGAACACG